>ONZH01007185.1:0-14443 GCA_900303285.1 Rhinella marina
AAAATAATCTCAGAATCGCTTGGATAAGTAAAAGCATTCCAAAGTTATTACCACATAATGTGACACATGTCAGATTTGCAAAATTAGGCCTGGTCAGGAAGGGGGGAAATGGCCTAGAGCTGAAGTGGTTAAATTACCATGTGTTTTTGTACATTTAGGTTTAGAAATGTAATTTATTGATGTTTTCTGACTAGACATGTTTTTTTCTGCTGATTTGTAACACATGGATCTCCTTATCCACTGCTGTTATCCTCCCCTCATGGTCCACTTCTCCACCCACCACTCTGTTCTGACCACTCTCTAACCTATCTACCACTGCGTATCCTGACTATTGTGTTTTGGACTGGTAGCGTCCAAAATGCAGATGTGAAAATGTGAAAGTACCCTAAGATGTGTCTCCACATGCTCATGCAATGTGCGTTCACAATACAGCAGTTACCTCAGAGTGGGTTTGAAAAGGAGCAAGCCGGCCACCACTACTACATGGCTGCGGTGGTCGTGACTAGGGGCAACGGCCTGACTGATGTGTGTGGGACAATGGAAATACAAATAGGCAAATCTTCTAAATGGTACATTTTATATAAATACATTCTATTAGTAATAATATTAGTATGGTTATATCTAACTATACAAACTACATTTGTGAGATGGGAATACCCCTTTAAGATCAGAGAGAAAAAGACAAGAGCAGTTCTGTCCAGACCAGACAGAGAGAAACATCTTAAGTCAAGTGCTGGAGGAGAAACTGGGAAACTGTAGTTTTTATCCAACCTGAGGCTGCCAATTTATCTGACCCTGGCCAAGTCAGGTTGCCTTTGGCACTCACCATACCAAGTCACTAGGAACCCAGCTGTAAATGGATAGAAGGAAGACCAGCTTAGGTAATAGCTGAATTTATGCTTTATGGAATTTAGCTGGCACCTGTGTGTTGAAGATTTAGCTTCCGGCATCAGCACACGATTGAAAGACTGTAAGTGCACACAGTTGTATTTATGCCCACTTTGTGCCCTCCGGGAAGAGTGGACTGCTTTATGCATATTTAAGGCACCCAGGAAACAGTGGTTCAGAAGTATTAATGCCTGCCCTGTGGGGTTGCTCATATGAAAGATTGAAAACTATATTGTACTATCCTAAGCTAGGCCTAGATGAGGTGGATTATCATCATAAGTGGATTATAATACGTGAATTACTCTCATCATAAGATCAACATTATCTCTCTCTACCAACATCAACTAGTAACCAGCCTAAGGAGGATTTTCCTGCAGCATTCTCATTCTGTATCAAGTGGATTATTTATAACCTGTATGAGACTCTTTGCAAGACAAAGAGTAAAAAGTTTATTGTTCATACAAGCTGCTTCCTCCTCATTACTACTACTAAGGGTGTGTCTACCTTAAGACACTGGCGTCACGACAAACCAGGACCCAGCAGACTGACACAGCCAAAATTACCACCAAGGGCACCTCGTCTCACCATCCAGCGGAGTCCTGCGTACAGAGGGTGCCCCGAGGGAAGTCGTGTCCACCCTCCAAACAACTGCATGCCGGTCCAGGGGACGCTACTGAAAACCGTGAGTAAACCATCGGCAACACCACACTGTGACATATCCCTGACGCTCATGTGTCCCCCCTGTGGTACCGGCTCGCTGCAGTGGCATGGAGAACTGTCTTAAGGAATCAGGTAAGTATATAATTTTTGTTTTTATTTCACTGCTGGGGCACTATATGGGGGCTATCTGTACTAAAGGGGGCTATCTAACTTCTGGGGGCACTATGGGGACTACCTGAACTACAAGGGGCTATCTAAACAACTTTGGCACTACAGGGACTATCTGAACTAAAGGGGGCTATCTAACTTCTGGGGGCACTATGGGGGCTATCTGTACTAAAGGGGGCTATCTAAACTACCGGGGCACTACATGGGGCTATCTAAACTACTTAGGGCACTATCTGAAGTAAGGTGGGCTATCTAACTTGTGGAGGAGCTATGGGGGCTAACTGAACTACAGGGGGCTATCTAAACAACTTTGGCACTACAGGGACTATCTAACTTCTGGGGGCACTATGGGGGCTATCTGTACTAAAGGGGGCTATCTAAACTACTGGGGACACTCAATGGGGCTATCTAAACTACTGGGGCACTCATGGGGCTATCTAATCTACTTAGGGCACTATCTGAAGTAAAGTGGGATATCTAACTTGTGGAGGTACTGTGGGGGCTAACTGAAC
This sequence comes from Rhinella marina, assembly GCA_900303285.1. Taxonomy (NCBI): domain Eukaryota; kingdom Metazoa; phylum Chordata; class Amphibia; order Anura; family Bufonidae; genus Rhinella; species Rhinella marina. The sequence continues at coordinate 2,229 of ONZH01007185.1, forward strand.
TACAGGGGCTATCTAAACTACTGTGGCACTACAAGGACTATCTGATCTACAGGGGGCTATCTAAACTACTGGGGCACTACATGGAGCTATCTAAACTACTGGGGATACTCAATGGGGCTATCTAAACTACTGGAGGCACTAGAGGGAACCATTTAAGCTACTGGGGGCACTAGAGTGGACAGTTTAAGCTACTGGGGGCACTATAAGAGGTATTATAATTACTGGGACCATTACAGTGGGTCCTTATTATTTCTGGTAGCACCACTGGAGGCACTATGGGAAAAATGATTTCTATGACAGGGAATTATTACTACTTCCAGTGGTACTATTGGTGGTGTTACTATTATTAGTACAATATGGAGGGCACTACTGCTAAAAGGGCTACTTGTGGAGCATTATGATTATTGGGGCACTATTACTAATGAGGGCACTCTGGGAGAGAATTATTAGTATCAGTGGGACTTTGGGGAGCACTGTAACTATATGGGGTCCTACCTATATGGCACTGTTATATCTACAGTATAGTGTTTGGGGACATTGGGGAGCACAGTGGGCACAGTATTTTAGGTAGCAGCAGGATAACAGAACAGTGGGTAATCTAAGGTGTCTTTGTGGCAAACTCTGCAAAGAGAAGATGGGGCTGAAAGAACTCATCATGGCGGTGTGGGCCAAATAGAGAAGATGAGAAAAGAGAACATCTACATCAGGGAGACGTCACTGGATTTAAGAGGTATGTGGTGATGTGTCATCTTGTATGTTTGGTATTGGCGAATGTAATGTCCATCCAAATATGTGTCACCTATTTCTTCAGCAAGGACTTGGCGGTATATGGTATGTTACTGCTGCAGCCAATCAGTGATCTAATGCTGAGAACTGGCTGCAGTGGTCACATGCCACACACCTGTACATCAGTGTGCACATCACCAACATTGTGACAGATGTGTACACTTGCCCATTACATCCCTGTCAGTCTTTGTTTACATGGCAGCAGCAATGATCCCAGAAAGTCCAGTGTGTCACAGGCATTATCACTGCAGCCATATAAACAAAGCAGTCAGGCTAGAATGGCAGGGATGTAACAGCTGGAAATTGTTGATTTATTTTCCATATGCCATATTTTATTTTTAAATACTGAACAATCTTTATTCTGGGGGCGTGGAAGGGGGGGCGTGTCCTCTAAAAAGGGGTGTGGTTTATTATGTCCATAAAAATTTTGGGCTGTCCATAAATTTTGGTTCAGTTGTCCAGAAAAAATTTGAAAAGAAGGTTGGCAACTCTGACGCCACTGTACGGATCAGTCTGAGGCATCTGTTAATGTATACATTAAACTGATGGCAAAAATATGATGTGAATCCAGCCTTAGTGCCCGAATAAGCACCAGTACACAGCGGAGCAGTGGGGAAGAGAGGGGGAAGGCCGCCATGTTCTGACAGAGCACAGCCCGGTTCTGGTGGTCAGGGGTGAGGACTGAGTTTCCCAAGGATCATTTATCTATTGGGAAATACAGGGTACAGTATAATACACTGGAATTTATATACTATAAAGATATTAGCCCTACCCCGGAATAATAAGACAATTAGGGGGTCATTTATTAAACAGAAATATGCCTATATTAGGCATATTTCTGACACAGACTGTGGCGCACAGATCCTTTACACCTCAATCTGCAACTTTTCCCCGCTCATGCCAGGTCCCCAGGTCATGCCAGAATAGAGTTATTGCAAAACAATTATTGGATAACACCACCATACAGTGACTGGATAAAACCGCCATATAGTAACTGGATAACACCGCCATACAGTCACCGGATAGCACCACCATACGGTCACCAGATAACGCCTCCATACAGTGACCGGATAAAACCGCCATATAGTAACTGGATAACACCGCCATACAGTCAGCGGATAGCACCACCATACAGTTACCGGATAGCACCACCATACGCTCACCGGATAACGCCTCCATACAGTGACCGGATAGCACCACCATACGGTAGGAGTACGACAGGGGCCCGGGGCCCTGGATGGGCAGGAGGTGTGGACCCAACAAGTAGGTGCAAGGGGCTCTGAGGGGGATTCATACAAGAAGTAGGGGGCAGGAGGTCTGTGCAGGGCAACAAAAGGAGAAAGGAGGGTGGAACAGGATCTCTCCATACATGAGGGAGGACTTGCAGGTGTCATGGAGGAAACTGCTTCATGAGGAAGTAAAGCAACCCAATACCATGAAGCTGCTGGTCTATAGCATCCAGCAGCAGTTGGAAAAGTTCCCTGACCCCCCCCCCCCCCCGTCCCCGTCCCCGTCCCACAGAGAAGATATAGTCACAGTGCAGACTCACTTACAGGCTGTCTGTATCTCTTTACACTGCTGCTCCGCTGGGATCTTTCTCCTCCTCAGTCAGCACGTCCTGTGTAGAGGGGGCGTGTCTAAAGCTGGTAAGCCATGGCCTGCTCTGCTGGAGTGAAGAGAGGGCGTTCCTGAAGCTCCACAGCACAGGAACTTGAAAGGGAGGACAGCAGCAGCCAGACTCTGCATGCTGTTGATGCTCCCTTGCTCCAGTCTGATGCTGCAGCCCTGCTACTGCTCCCGGGCCCCTTCTGCCCTCGAGCCCCGAAGCAGTAGCTTCCCCTGCTTCCCCTATAGCTATGCCCCTGGTCTGAGATAATAAAAAATTCTAGTAAGGGCTCATGCACACAGCTGTAGTTTCAGTCCACATCTGATTTGTGTTTTTTGTGGATCGGATGCAGACCCATTCATCTCAATGGAGCCACAAAAGATGCAGACAGCACATGTCTGTTACGCAGCCCCGCAAAAAAATAAAATATATCCTGTTCATGTCCATTTTGTGGACAAGGTAAGACATTTCTGCAGGATTAAAAAAATTACGGAGATCCGTATTTTGCAGATACACGATTTGCAGACCACAAAACACTTATTACCGTGTGCAGGGGCCCTAATGCAGTAAAGCGCTGTAAAAATAAAAATAATTCCGTTCTCTGTGCCGCTGGTCCACTTGTTCTCTTGTTGTCTGTTTACAGACTGCAGCGGTGATGTGCAAATTTATGCCATGCTAACTTACTACTGCAGCCAATCACTGTCCACAGGTATAACACTGAGGAAGGTGACTGGCTACAGCTGGCATGTCTCGTATGCCAACATGTCACTGCTGCAGTGCATAAGCAGACAGAAGGAGAAGGGTTCAGGAGAAAGAAGTAGGTATTATGTTTATTTTTTTTCCAACACTTGGGGGCATTACAAGAATGGTTAACCCCTTAAGCACTGGGCCTATTTTCATTTTGGCATTTTTGTTTTTTCCTTTAGCCATATATATTTTTATATGTAAAATTGGAAAAGGAGGGTGATTTGAAGTTTTGTGATTCTTTAAAGGAAATCTGTCATCAAATCATCACCATTAAACTAAAACTATTGTCTTACAGCACTTACTACCTCCTTTGCAGAACTGGCTTCTACCTCACAGGGTTTTTTTGCCTTCCTCTGGATCAACTTGTAGGAAAACAGGCCGAACTGGATGGACAGATGTCTTTTTTTCGGCCTTATAAACTATGTTACTATGTTACTATGTTACTAGATGTGCTTTTCTTTCCATGCTGATTGGTTTCTATCCCAATCCACTTTATTTCTTACATAAATGACCCAAGTAAGGTGCCCAGAGGGGCGTTATTTTCATTGATAGGTGCCCAGGCCCGCCCTCCAGCAGAGCCCAAGCACGCCTCTCAGCTCATACTGTATGCTCCCAACGGCGCCGACGCTCCAATACAGCAGGTAACCCCACCCACCTTTTCATTCCGTGTCACTGAGCTGAAGCTGTGTTTCTTCTGTTCCAGCAGAAGATGAATTAGTCACTGGGCTTGGCGCATGCCCAGTAAAATATTTGAGGCTGGGAACTTAGGGCATCATCCTCAAATGTTTTACTGGGCATGCGCCGAGCCCAGTGACAATTTCATCCTCTGCTGGAACAGAAGAAGCGCAGCTTCAGCTCAGTGACACTGAAGGAAAAGGTGGGTGGGGTTACCTGCTGTATTGGAGCGTTGGCAACAGTGTGTGAGCCGAGAGGCGTGCTTGGGCTCTGCTGGAGGGCGGGCCTGGGCACCTTTAAATAAAAAAAATAACGCCCCTCTGGGCACCTTACTTGGGTCATTTGCATAAGTAATACAGTGGATTTTTTCAAGATAGAAACCAATCAGCATGGCAAGAAAAGCACATCTGCAAAAGAGGTAGCAAGTGCTGAAAGACAATAGGTTTATTTTAATGGTAATGATCTGATGACAGATTTCCTTTAAGCTTTTTACCTAATAATTTTTAGCACTCTTAGGGGGCTAGAACCTGGGATCTTCTGATTCCTTGTCCCATTCACCATACTAGAGATCTATTATGGTGAGTAGGATTCTGGCATGCTGCCTGCTGAGCTGTGTCTTCTGCACAGCTTAGCAGGCATCTTACTATGACAGGCCTGGGAACCTGCAGCAGACCCCAGGCTCTCATGGTAACCAATCAGGCTTTGATCAGAAGGCAAAGGGAGCCTCATCTCTCTGCCTAACCTCATAGATGCAATGATCACTGTTGAACGTGGCATCTGAAGGCTTAAATGACACGTTTTGTCATCTTCGCTGATCCTGGTCATATACTCACCTCACCAATCCCCTGCCTGTGCCATTCCAATGATGCATTGGTTCCCACTGCTCTCTGTTTCCTGGACTCAAGCTGCACACACAGGAAATAGCTTAGACTGTCTGATCAACCAGTCACTGACTGAGGCGGGTCACAGTGCAGGTGTGCGGGCAATCATAGCGATTTCCTGCGTGTCAAACCCATGTCAAAGAAGTGGAGAGCAGCAGGGACTGGAGCAAAATTGAAACAGCAGTGGAGGGGATTTGGTAAGGTCTGATTATTCTTAACTTTTAAGCCCTTCTATCAATCCCCCCCTGAAAAAATATTCCCTTGATAAACCCCTTTAAAATCATCCAGTTTCAATTTAAAGGAAATCTGTCACCAGGAGAATCGCTGTTGAAGTAAAGCCATGGCCTAATAGCACTTAGTACCTTATTTCAAGATGTGCAATATATGTTTTCTATCTTCTGAAAATCCAGTTTATTTGGTACGCAAATGGAGCAGTAAGGTGCCCAGAGGGGCGTCACTCTTGCAGGAAGGAGCCCAGGCACGCCTCCTACATCACATTCAAGCCATAACTCTGCCCCCTTTCCCTGCTCCCATTATGAGGGTGGGCTTGGGCTCTAGCAGGAGGCATGCCTGGGCTCCTTCCAGTAAGAATGAAGCCCCTCTGGGCACCTTACTGGCTCATTTGCATACCGAATAAACTGGATTTTCAGAAGATAGAAAACATCTATTGCTGAAACAAAGGCACATCTGGAAATAAGGTACTAAGTGCTATTATTATTATTATTATTATTTATTATTAAAGCGCCATTCATTCCACAGCGCTGTACATGTTGAAAGGGGTTTACATACATAGTCTAGACAATTGCTCTAGGACAAACAAGTTACAGACTGGTACAGAAGGAGAGAGGGCCCTGCCTAGGCTATGACTTTACTTCAATAGTGTTTATTCAGGTGACAGATATATATATACACTACTGTTCAAAAGTTTGGGGTCACCCAGACAATTTTGTGTTTTCCATGAAAACTCACACTTTTATTTATCAAATGAGTTGCAAAATTAATAGAAAATATAGTCAAGACATTGACAAGGTTAGAAATAATGATTTTTTATTTGAAATAATAATTTTTTCCTTCAAACTTTGCTTTTGTCAAAGAATGTTCCATTTGCAGCAATTACAGCATTGCAGACCTTTGGCATTCTACCTGTTAATTTGCTGAGGTAATCTGGAGAAATTTCACCCCATGGTTCCAGAATCCCCTCCCACAAGTTGGATTGGCTTGATGGGCACTTTTTGAGTACGATACGGTCAAGCTGCTCCCACAACAGCTCAATGGGGTTGAGATCTGGTGACTGCGCTGGCCACTCCATTACAGATAGAATACCAGCTGCCTGCTTCTTCCCTAAATAGTTATTTGGAGGTCTGCTTTGGGTCATTGTCCTGTTGTAGGAGGAAATTGGCTCCAATCAAGCGCTGTCCACAGGGTATGGCATGGCGTTGCAAAATGCTGTGATAGCCTTCCTTCAAAATCCCTTTTAACGTGTACAAATCTCCCACTTTACCAGCACCAAAGCAACCACAGACCATCACATTACCTCCACCATGCTTGACAGATGGCGTCAGGCACTCTTCCAGCATCTTTTCAGTTGTTCTGCGTCTCATAAATGTTCTTCTGTGTGATCCAAAAACCTCAAACTTCGATTCGTCTGTCCATAACACCTTTTTCCAATCTTCCTCTGTCCAATGTCTGTGTTCTTTTGCCCATATTAATATTTTCCTTTTATTAGCCAGTCTCAGATATGGCTTTTTCTTTGCCACTCTGACCTGAAGGCCAGCATCTCGGAGTCACCTATTCACTGTAGACGTTGACACTGGCGTTTTGCAGTTGAGGACCTGTGAGGCGTCTATTTCTCAAACTAGAGACTCTAATGTCTTGTTGCTCAATTGTGCAGCCAGGCCTCTCATTTCTCTTTCTACTCTGGTTAGAGCCTGTTTGTGCTGTCCTCTGAAGGGAGTAGTACACACCTTTGTCGGAAATTTTCAGTTTCTTGGCAATTTCTCGCAAGGAATAGCCTTAATTTCTAAGAACAAGAATAGACTGTCGAGTTTCACATGGAAGTTCTCTTTTTCTGGCCATTTTGAGAGTTTAATCAAACCCACAAATGTAATGCTCCAGATTCTCAACTAGCTCAAAGGAAGGTCAGTTTTATAGCTTCTCTAACCAGCAAAACTGTTTTCAGCTGTGCTAACATACTTGCACAAGGGTTTTCAAGGGTTTTCTAAACATCCATTAGCCTTCTTACACAGTTATCAAACACAATGTACCATTAGAACACTGGAGTGATGTTTGCTGGAAATGGGCCTCTATAGACCTATGTAGATATTACATTAAAAATCAGACGTTTGCAGCTAGAATAGTCATTTACCACATTAACAATGTATAGAGTGTATTTCTGATTAATTTAATGCTATCTTCATTGAAAAAAACAGTGCTTTTCTTTCTAAAATAAGGAAATTTCTAAGTGACCCTAAACTTTTGAACGGTAGTGTATATATATATGTAATACATAAATAAAAATAGATATAGAGCGTGTACTATATATATGTTTGTTAACAGAATGTATGTGATAACAGAATATTAAGCTCTAATACATATATAGCTTAGGGCAGTGAAGATAAAAGGCTGCACATGTGAATAATCTTTTATATATTTCCCCTATACTTCAACTGCAAGGTTTCTGAACACAAATGGAAAAACTTATAAATAGTTAATTCCAGAAATGTTCATCAAATTAAGTGCCGTTTCCTTGCCTGTCTAAGAAATGGAAATCTGTTTCTGCTCCTCTGTCAAAGCTTTATTACTATATATAAACATTTATGAATTATACCAGCAGGTTAATACAATTTTAACCCGTTCAGGACACACACAGTTTCCACCTTAAGGACAGAGCCTAATTTTGCAAATCTGACACGTCAGTTTATGTGGTAACAACTTTGAAATGTTTTTACTTTTCCAAGCTATTCTGAGACTGTTTTCATTACACATTGTACTTCATGTAAGTGGTAGATTTGGGCCTTTTTATTTTAGCTATATTTATGAAAAAAAAATTTTTTATAAAAAAAAATTTTAGGACCTTAATTAGGATGTTAGGCGGCTTAGAATTTTAAAAGCAATTTTTTTTTTAATTTTCAAGAAAATTTCCAAAACTGACTTTTTTTATGAACCAATTCAGTTCTGAAGTCACTTTGAGTGGCTTACACAACAGACCATTTTAGAAGCTATACCCCTCACATTATTCAAATCGACTGTAGAAATTTTGTTAACTCTACGTGTTCCATAGGAATTAAAGCAAACTAGATGTGAAATCTAAAAATGTCACTTTGTTTCAGATATTTCAAATTAATCAACAGAGCAAGGGTTAACAGCAAAACAAACCCCAATATTGATTAATATGATTTGGCAGATTACAGAGACACCTCATATGTGGTTGTAAACTGCTGTATAGGCACACTGCAAGGTCAAGAAGGGAAGGAGTGTAATATAGCTGTAACAGAGGCTGCTGTGCACTGTTCCTCTGCTTACTGCGCAGTCCCGAACGCCATGTTCAGCGGTGATGTGCTGCCTGTGCTTCCCCATTCACAGCTGCAGTCCTGGGTTCTGTCCTTGTAGGTACTGTTTGTTCTGGGATCCACTCCACAGTTTCCTTTCAGCCCTGGCCACAGCATGCTTGCTGCTTGTTCCCTGCAGCACTTCCTGTTCTTTATGGGTTAGATCATGTGACCTCGCTTACCAATCCTACCCCTCCTGCACATATATAAGTGCCTTAGCACCCTTCATAGATGCCTGAGTGTCAAGGTCCTTGTGTCCTGCAAAGGTTGCTGATATCTCTGCTTGTGGACCTGACCCATGCTTGTGTTTTTGGACTATGCTACCTGTTTGATCCATGCCTGCTTTCCTTGACTATCCTGTTGCTGACCCGGATTGCCTGATCTATACTTGTGCCGCCTGCCCTGACCTATTGCTTGTTTGGCTCCGCCTCTGCCTCATCCTTCGGTCCTGCACTGTTGCTTCTGGTTACGACTTGGCCTTCTGACTACATCTGTACCTCTTGTATCTTGCTCAGGTACCTCCTGGAAGCAGCTGCCTTGTGTGCCAATCCTCCTCAAGAGGTAGTGACCTGGTGTTCCCCTTGGGAAAGTCTATGCCCACCATCAGGAGTACTGTGAAGAACGAGGGGTTCACTTAGAGAACACCCTTAGAGGAGGTAGGACATGTGACACAGTGTGTTCACACCCACTGGTTCATGACAATGGCTTTTGGAGAATAGATTTTGCTGAAATGGTCGGTTGCATTTGAAAAGATTCTGAGGTACCCCTACAGTGGAAACCCCTAAGAAGGGATCCATTTTAGAAACTACACCCCTAAAGGAAATTTCTTTAGGTATTTAAGGAGCACTTTCACCCAACACCTTTTCATAGAATTTAGAAATACTTGGCTGCGAAAATGAAAAATTATATTTTTTTCCAATAAAATTTTGCTTTAGCCCCAAATTTTTCCTTTTCACAAGGGTTAACATGGGAAAAAGCACCCTGAAATGTGTTAAGCATTTTTTCCTATATACAGCAACATCCCATATGTGGTATAAACAACTGTACAGGCACACTGAAGGACTGAAGGGAAGGAGTGCTAAATGGCTACTGGATTTTGCCAAAATGGTTTTCAGGTGCCATGTTGCATCGGGAGAGACCCTGAAGTGGGTGCTACACCCCTCACAGAATTATTTTCATGATATGTACTGAGCACTTAGACCCCCCGGTGTTTTCAAGAAATGAATGTGTAGTGGATGGTGAAAAAATGAAATTTGGAAACTATACCGCTCAAAGAATTTTCAAGAGGTGTAGCAAGCATTCTGGCCGCACAGTGTTTTCAAGAAATAAATGTGTACTGGATGGAAAAAAAAGTGACTGTACAGTACATACTGTACTGTGCGGAGTGTATTAGAATGTAATAAGGCAATAAAATCACAGGGTACATAAAGCATAAAATCAAGACTCCATGGATGTTTGGTACACTTTGAAGCAATCCTTGTCCAATTTTTTCAGGCAGCTGTAACAGTGATAAATGGTGTCCTTTTGTATCCCCCTTTTTGAACATACTGCATCTTTTTGTGCCCTTCCTTCCTTGCTGTTTGGGGGACTTCACCAGTTGCTCTCCCCTTCCGGGTTTTGAAAAATGAGAGCCTTGGCCACCACCTCTTGAAAATGAAAGAATTATCCTGTCTGTCCTGTAGATCTAAATAACACATAAGCATTATACAATGTCTTCTGCACAGCCAGCCTGGCTTCAGCACTTGATCTGCAAGTTCAACCCTCCCATGTTTTGTAGTCCAGGATGGCTTGAAGGTAGTGGTACCTCGTACAGGGGCAGGGAGCTGCTTTTACCATAAATTGTGGTCAGTATAAGGACATCCCTCTTGTAATTGACTTTAACCACCATGTTTTCATAAAGGAAACCCTGCTGTTGCACATTCTGAGTAGTTCCCCTAGAAGGGACTTAGGGAGGTATCTGATTTTTGTGTACCCTGACTCAAGCTACAGTACCTCTGGGACTTAGCGACTTAAATTGTGGAATGTGGGTGTAATAGTTATTCACATAGAGGTGGTAACCCTGATGCAGCAGAGGGTCTACTAAGTCCCATACTATTTTTCCACTAACATATAGCATTGTAGGGGTTCAATCTGAGTGTCCTTCCCTTCATAAACCTGAAACCTGTGGGTGTATCCAGAGTTACTCTCACACAGCTTATGCAATACTCCAGAAGATATATTTTGCCTATTAAAGGGGTATTCCCATCTTAGACAATGGGGGCATATCGCTAGGATATGCCCCCATTGTCTTATAGGTGCAGGTCCCACTGCTGGGACCCGCACCTATATTGAGAACGAAGCGGGGGAGCTCTGAGCCTGGTTCCTTTTGCTGAGCCATTGACTTCTATAGGATCAAGGTGAGCATTTTGCATGCAAGGTACGCAGGTAAATGGCAACAAACGTACTCTGGAACACTAAGGAACACTGGGACAGCTTTACTAAAAATGATTTTGCTCTACAGCAACAAACTCTTGTACTCAGGGGCGGATTGGCCATAGACCTTACAGGGAAATTTCCCGGTGGGCTGATGCCCAGGGGGCCGCCTGAGCCCTCCTGACAGTCGCCAGTGGAAGTTTTTGGGGATGTATTTTGTGCTGCTAGCAGTATTTTGTGATGGACTGTGGTATTTGGCTCTGTTGGGGTGTTATAATGTGCCACAATATGGTAATGCTGGCCCTGCCTTCCATAAATTTGGCCATGACTCCAAAATGGGGCCACTTTAAATATTTTTTCCAGGGCCACTTTAAGTACCCAATCCGCCCCTGCTTGTACTTGTGAAACAGGAAAATTTATATTCAATAGGGACGCTGTCTCTTTAAGAGGCTGAGTTGCTAGCAGGGAGGGTGTAACTACAGTCTCTGTGCAATTGGTTGCACTCTTCCCTCCGCGCTATACAATGCTCTGCCTGGCTGCAGCCTCTCTGTACCTGTCTGGGCTGCACTCCTTCACTTGGGTGGCTGCATCACACCACCCTTGAGCTCTGGTAAGGAACCCTGCTTTGGATCGCCTGCTCTGCACTACTATCCTTCTCCAGGAACTGGCTGCACTGCGCCTCCTGTGTAGCAGGCTTTTTTTTCCTCTCTAGTTCCTCCTAACAGTACATGCAGAACTGACATATGGGTGTGGAAAACGTATGGACGTCATCAGTGTGCTTTCCATATCCGTCAGTTCCACACAAAATAGACCTCGAACCCATAGAAGTCAGCAGCTTTGCAAAAAATGTGGATCATACACTTACAGTGGGGATCATTTCCGAACTAATATACACCAGTTTTCTGACTCAGATTGCAGTGCAAAGGTTATTTGCGTCACAATCTGCAACTTTTTCCTGATCACGCCAGGCCAAAAAAGGGTGTATGGCATGGGTGGGGAAGCAGACGGGCCGCCAGGCGAAGGAGGGGCAAAACCACCACATATGGGACGGCGTACCTCTGTGTCCACATGAACGCCAGCAGAGTGGGAAGTAAGTAGAAGAGAAATGAGCTATACGATCAGGGGTTAAATACCATCTAAGCTGAAGTTTTTAGAGATGAGCGAGTAGTGAAATATTCAAAAGTTCGAATTTCGATTCGAATAGACCACGTTATTCGACTATTCGACCGAATATCGAATCCCATTATAGTCTATGGGAAAAAAATGCTCGGCACTTGGAAATCTCAATTCGACCACTTGGAGGTCACCAAGCCCATCCTGAAACCTCAGAAAATGATGCCAACACTGCTGGAATGCAACTGGGACAGCAGGGGAAGCATGTCTGGGTGCATATAACGCGCCCAAGTCGCACTATTACGCCACTATCACAGCCTCTCAACAATACACTCCAAACACAATATAACTTCTATGTAAAGTGAGACAATACAAGGAAACCTTCTTTCCTCTACATTGCCATGGACCCCAAGCCAAACTGTACAAAAAAGAAGAAAAATTCTGCAC
>ONZH01007186.1:0-27505 GCA_900303285.1 Rhinella marina
CCACTATGTCACAGTTCCTCCTCACACATCACTAATTCCAGTTCGCCAATTTTATTAGTTAGGCTTCTGGCATTAGTGTACATACACTTAAGAGGTCTTTGTATATTTTTTACCCCGTTTGTCAATTTACTATTACTTATGAAATGAATATCCGGGCTTCTTGGGTTACTTTGGTTGTTGTTTTGCACAGTCTTCTCCCTACATTCCTTACTAACCCCAGCCCCCACTAACCCCCCACTTTTCCTTCCTATGACCCACTCTCTATCTACACTAATCTACCCCTTATTAGTATGGTCAACCACCCTCCCCCAGATCCTAGTTTAAAAGCTCCTCCAGCCGTCTAACCATTTTTTCCCCCAGGGCAGTTGCCACCCTCGCCCATTAAGGTGCAGCCCGTCCCTACTGTAGAGTCTGTAGCCGACAGAGAAGTCGGCCCAGTTCTCCATGAACCCAAACCCTTCCTTCCTGCACCAGCCTCTGAGCCACTTATTAACTCCCTAATCTCCCGTTGTCTCTCTAGTGACGCTCGTGGCACTGGTAGTATTTCTGAAAAACACTACCTTGGAGGTCCTGGACTTTAGCTTCTCACCTAGTTCCCTAAAATCATTTTTAAGGACCTTCCATCTCCCCCTGACTTTGTCATTGTGGCCAACATGTACCATGACCGCCGGGTCTTTCCCAGCCCCACCCAGCAATCTGTCAATCCGGTCCGCAATATGCCGAACCCGAGCACCCGGGAGACAACACACTGTTCGGCATTCACGGTCTCGGCGACAGATGACCCTGTCTGTCCGCCCTGTCTGTTAGTTTTTGTTCTTCTTTTATCTGCCTCCTGACCTGTGATAGGCAGAGCATGGACACGTCCCCTTAGCTGCAGTGGGAAAGACACTCCCCTGGCCAGAGCAAGCTCTTTTTCCCTTTTCCGTGTTCAAAATATCTATTAAATATAGGGTCCCAAGATAGGGAACGTATACGGTATTAAACTGAGAAGAATCGATACTGCACCGGTTGATGCTAGAGCATTTCCAAATGCCATTCCGGCTGTTGTCACCACCACACACGCTAGCCCAGGGGGCACTCCTCTGGCTCTTCCACCGAAACCTCCTTGCCCCCCACCTACAGGCCCTCTCTCCAAACAATTTACCCCTGGTAGGGGGACGTATTATATATTGTACTGATTCTGAATTGCCTCCTGCGATAGAGGGAATGGGAACCCAGATCAACTGCTTGAGAAGTAGCTATGCTCACGCCACTATACCACCAGCAGGCACAGCAACTGATAAGAACAGATACTAAACTTGATGTCAGCTGCAGTGCCAGCATGAGCAGTGGTGTCACCTGCAGGCGGTGATGGACCTTCGTTGCACCTAGTTGGGTGCTTCCCTAACATGTGATGGGTATTTGCCTCGCCTTTCTTGGTCTGGGTGAGCACAATTGCCATGAGGGTAACCACCAGGCTGTTGCCTGAGGATTTGGGGTAATGGTGGGATTAAGCAGCCTCAGAGGCATCCATGCATGCTGCCCCTGCTGTTTCCTGTCCATTTCCGTGGTGTTTCCATCATTTTCTGAGGTTTCCAGGTTTTCAGGCAAACTTCCCTGTGAAGAGCTTTGGTCCCCCGCAAAAATGCTCGAGTCTCCCATTGACTTCAATGGGGTTCGTTACTCGAAACGAGCACCCGAGTATCGGGAAAAATTTGTCTCGAATAACGAGCACCCGAGCATTTTAGTACTCGCTCATCTCTATTTAAGATGTTATTAGGATAGCCCCTGTCCAAAAGTCTGTTTTTAAGAGCTCTAGCTTCACTATGAAAGCTCTCCCCACTGGAACAGTTTCTCCTCACCCTTAAATATTGGCCTCTTGGGTGGGAGGGTGGTAACTCTGCCAGTGTAGGATAGAGTTAGTGGCTGTTTTTTCCTGAAAATACTTGTATTAAGTCTGTCACCTTCTTCATATGTAGCCCTACTCTTACATACGGTTCCAAGTGATTTTTAGATGTCAGCATGATGTGGACAAACTCATGGCTGAGTACCAGCTTTCTCTTTTAATTATTAACAATTATGTCAAATGATTCAGTATTGTAGTTGAAGGGGTTATCCAAACCCTATAATGCCAGGGTCCCTCACACAGGTTGTACTTATCTTGCTCCCTGGCACTGGTGTTGCTCCTGATGCCCGCACGGCAGCCGCTGCATCTCCCAGTCGTGCGGATCAAAACATCCGGCGATGGGGAGGGGATTGAGGTCAGCCAATTACAGGCCACAACAGGGACAAGCCTTCATAGCATCATTCACGATGCTAGGGAGGCTCGTCCCCATCACAACCTGCTATTGGCTGACCCAACCCCCACCCCTCCACCCCCGTAGCCGGATGTTTTGATCCGTGCGACAGGGTAATGCAGCGGCCGTGCGGGCATCAGAAGGTAAGAGGGTGTCGGGAAGCAGGGTAAGTATGACCAGTATGAGGGGCCCGGGCATTAGAGGGGGCATTATAAGTATTGGATAACCCCTTTAACACAAATATACAGTATGCACTATATAAATTCAGATCACATATATTGCACTAAGCAATATATAAACATGTATTAGGGAATATTGTTTACTATTGTGTTAATTATATTCATTGTGGGTGTGTAATAGCATATATACTCTGACACTGCTTTTGCTTATTGCTTGAGACTCAGACACCTTTAAGGAGTTGGAAATTGTAATACAAATAAAGTGTGTGCTGTATGATTTGCTTCTCTATCGTTTCAATCTGCTTTCATTTACCTTTGCTCTTGGTACGTTAGCTCTATTTATTTTCATCTTGTACTGCCCCTTTTTCTTGATTTGCTATTGTAAATATTACTTTGTGTGTATTCATTCTGTGTGTGCATCATAACAGAACTTCTGAAAGGTGTATGAATGTATTAAGTGCCTGTACGTTATGAGGGACAGTTGAAAGCACTGAGTCTAAAGGTAAAGCTACACTGTAACTTTTTGAAGTGAAATTGCTTGATCTTAAAGAAGAACTCCCGCAAAAATGTTTATTCTCTGACCTGTTAGAAAGGTGCATGATATAATCTATAGTGAATGTCATCTTCTTATCAGAGAATGTAATTGTGAGTAATAACCTCTCTTCTTATTGTAGCTGTGTCAAGTGACCAACTCCCTGACCTCCAACTGACCCAGGACAGGAAACCAGTCACTGCTCTATTCATTCCTATGAGACTGAAAGTGAGGCTCCCATAGGAATGCATAGAGAATTAGACTTCCTGTCCACACATAAGTCTCTGTGTGAGTTGGTGGGTCTAATTCCTAGTCACATGACACAGATAAGAAACTTCAGGATTATATAAGTCAAAAATACAGACACTGGTAAGAAAATGACATTTACTACAGATTAAATCATGTACATTTCTAGCAGGACATGGAATACATTTTTTGGCGGGAGGTCTTTAACTATTGAACTACAGCTGCAGTCAAAATGAATGTATTCTGTAGAAAGAAATCTTCTGGACTGCAGCTGTGGAGTTGCTGTGGAGTGGGTACTGCTCTGTGCATATACAGCAGCAATAGTTAAAACACTGAAAGTACAAAGAGTGTTGGCATAGATATTGTTTGCTGTACTACTACCATTTCCAAATCAGTGACAAATCTATTTAAAGTATTGTTTGCTGTGAGTTTGCAGGGACCTACAGTTGAGGCGAGGATGAGGGCAGTGGTTGTTTATGTGCTGTCCGTAGTAGTACTCAAAGTTCACAGGGGCAATCTCACTCTGCTGCTTCCTGTGACTGGACGGCACACTTTTTTTCCTCAGGATGCACTCTTATATTAGGACTACTGCCTTGAGGTAGTTGGGGTGCCCTTGATGGAGTAGGCTTGGATGGTTGCAGGGACTGGTTAATAGTGGGGACAATAACCAGTAGCTTGTTGATTCTATTAAATACGACTTTTCTTGACAACATTTGTGAATAGGTACAGTAGCACAAGTAGCAGTGAAAGGCGCAGTTCAAAGGCAGATCACGGTGCAATCCTCTCTTAATAACAGTGTAGAATCAACAATGATAGTGGTTGTAGTACTCCCTTGCTCTCTTCCTCTAAAGAACTCTTTGCAGTCTCTCAGCAGAACCAGAGACATGCACTGAGGTTTTTATTAACCTCTTTTGCAGTTCCCATACCGAGGGGAGCAGAATTAAAATACACATGGCCAATCAGTCTCAAACTATTTTCGGATATTTTAGAGGCATTGCCTCTCCACAGCAGCTTTTCTGTCATAGATTTACGCAATACCTTACTGAGTCTAATACCGTGTTTCCCCGAAAATAAGACAGGGTCTTATTTCTTTTTTTTCTCTGTAAAAAGGGTTAGGGCTTATTATTGGGGTAGGTCTTATTTTTGCCCCCACTGAACATATATGTCATTTTTGGCCCCTCTGAATATATACTGGTATGTCATTTTTTTTGCCCCGGGCCCCTGTGCACACACAGACAAAAAATATGCTTACCTACACTCCACTCAGGACTTCTTCTTCTCTCCCAATCTTGTCATCCGGCGTGTGCTGTGTCATCCCGTCAACCAGCGTGATCCCGCGAGACCCGGCGCAGAGGTCATGTCTCGCGAGATCATCACAGGGGAAGACGTCTTGCAGCGCCGGATAGGGTATGGGTATAGGTGTGTATATAGGTAACTAACTGCACAGCGATGCGTACTATAGTAGGCAGCATTGTGCAGGTAGCGTCACCAGCAGAGAGGCCCTGACTGGCCATTAAAATCACTTGTGGGGCTCCGCCCCAAGGCCGGGCTCGGACCGTAACCCTATTCTCAGTGTATCCTCAATGTACCTAGGGCTTATTTTTGGAGTAGGGCTTATATTTTAACCCTACTCCAAAAACAGGGCAAAATAGCACTGGGGCTTATTATTGGGGTAGGTCTTCTTTTCGGGGAAACAGGGTACATAGCCTTGTGAGTTTTGGACCTTCCAAGATATTTATATGGTTTCCTTCCCTTTCAGGGGTACACTGATAGTACGGTAGCTTTTCTTGTAGCTGTAAGCAAAGGTAGAAGGGTTCTCAGAGTTAGCCTTAGCTTCTGCTCAGACAGGAGTTCAATGATTCAAATGATTGGGAGATGTGGTAAAACGTCTACAAAACAGTTTACTTACAGAGGACAACAG
This sequence comes from Rhinella marina, assembly GCA_900303285.1. NCBI lineage: Eukaryota > Metazoa > Chordata > Amphibia > Anura > Bufonidae > Rhinella > Rhinella marina. The sequence continues at coordinate 5,155 of ONZH01007186.1, forward strand.
TACATATGGACATGTCCACCACATGTTTTTTTTTTTAACTCACTCACCATTTACAGTGCAGCCCCTGGTAGAATTTCATTCACAGCCAATTTAGACTCTGTTCAGGTGACGGGGGACCCCACGGGGTCAAGAGACACCAGAGCACCAAGGGATAAGTCAAAACCTTAGTCAGGGATAGGCTGCAAAAAGAGAATAGTTAGTACTAAATAACCAATAAAATATGATCCACATTGCATGCTCATTAAAACATTAGAGATTAACAGAATGGAGAAATTTAAGAAGTAAAAACCTCAAGTGAGGGTTCTAAATATGTGGATTGCTCAGCCAGGAGTCAATTCAATTGAGTCGATTCAAGTGATTGAGATATAGATAGATAATATAATATATTATATATATATATATATAGATATATATAAAATAGAATTAATAAATTAATAATGTCTGAGGAGGTCTATGACTTAATGGGAATAACAGACACGGTTAGATGGCTGGAAAAGGGGGAGTGGTAACGTTCTGTGAAAAGCTCACACTCAGGGAAGAATGTACTGCTACTGTGGGGAAAAAAATAGCGGGAAAAACAATAAAATACTGATAGAGATTTGCTATAAGCCACCTAATAAGTCCACAGAAAATCTACTACTAAGGGCTCGTTCACACGCCCGTGGTTTGGTTCCGCATTTGAGCCACATATTTTGCGGCTCGGGTGCAGACCCATTCACTCCGTTCCATGGCCCCGCAAAAATGATAGATCATGTCCTATTCTTGTCTGTTTTGCAGACCAGCATAGGCATTTCTATAATGGGCCACCCATTCCGTTCCGAAAATTGCGGAAGGCACACAGGTGGCATCCGTGTTTTGCAGATCCGCAATTTGCAGACCGCAAAACACGGCACGTTCATGTGAACAAGCCCTAAGGAAATAGATGCAGCAAATGATAAAGTAGTTATTATGGGGGACTTCAACTACTAACATATAGATTGGGAAACTGACATTTGAATATCATAAAGAGGTTGAAGCTGGAGTCCTAGGTTCAAAACCAACCAAGGACAACATCTGTATGGAGTTTGTATGTTCTGCCTGTGTTTATATGGGTTTCCTCCAGGTACTCTGGTTTCCTCCCACACTCCAAAGATATACTGATAGGGAATTTAGATTGTGATCCCACTGTGGACAGCGAGTGATGTAATCTGTAAAATGCAACAGATCACATGTGCAGGATTTGCTCCCCTTGTGTATATGCGCAACAGCATATGGGGTTTTGAGCATTTTTCTGCCATTTTAGACCATGATTGTGTTTGTACATTTACACCCAGAGGTGTGGCAACTCCAGGTTTGAATGTGCCTTGATTTAGATCTAATGGTAACATTCAGGTGCACCTGTGCAGCCTGAGTCACATGAGTCATTGGTAGGTGGGACTCACAGTCTCCTCCCTCCTCCCATTGTATCTCTCGCTAGAGGTAATTAGGAGTTGGTCGCTGTGTGTCTGCCTATATGCTCCTCCCTTAACTGCCAATACGGCATAGGTAATGTTAGCGTTAGGTCCCGTGCCACTGAGATACCTTGACAGGGTACTCGGGCTCCGGTATGTTCTTGATATAAGAATATATTGGTGAAAGTCTCATTTTAACATCAGTGTGAGGGCTTAGCCATGTATTATCAATTGCATCTACCGTTGTAGTGCACCTTTTTCCATGAATTGTTAGTTTACAGGGATGGCCTGACAGGACACCAGATGTGTAGGTTGGGGGATACCTGGGAAATAGTGCAATATAATGGATTTCCAATTTTCAAATTAAAAGGTAGTTCTGTCTGGGAGTCACAAAATTTGATCAGCTAAGAGAGGCCCTTAATCTTATTGGGGTAATGCCACAAAAAAAATAAGAACACAGACAAGAAATGGGTTATTTTAAAATTTTCAATGTGCGTAGTTCAAAGATCATAAATAAAAGTTAGAAAAAAGTGAAATGTCACAAGTTGCATCTCCTACTTTAAGCGCTGCAGGATCCTTAGCGAAGTGGGTTATTTACAGTCATGACCAAAAGTTTTGAGAATGACACAAATATTATATTTTCACATGATCTGCTGCCCTCTGGTTTTTATGTGTGTTTGTCAGATGTTTTTATCACACAGAAATATAATTGCAATCATATTATGAGTAACAAAGGCTTATATTGACAGTTAGAATGAGTTAATGCAGCAAGTCAATATTTGCAGTGTTAACCCTTCTTCTTCAGGACCTCTGCAATTCTCCCTGGCATGCTCTCAATCAACTTCTGGACCAAATCCTGACTGATAGCAGTCCATTCTTGCACAATCAATGCTTGCATTTTGTCAGAATTTGTACGTTTTTGTTTGTCCTACCGTCTCTTGATGATTGACCACAAGTTCTCAATGGGAAAAAGATCTGGGGAGTTTCCAGGCCATGGACCCAAAATCTCTATGTTTTGTTCCCTGAGCCATTTAGTTATCACCTTTTCTTTATGGCAAGGTGCTCCATCATGCTGGAAAAGGCATTGTTGATCGCCAAACTGCTCTTGGACGGTTGGGATAAGTTGCTCTCGGAGGACATTCTGGTACCATTCTTTATTCATGGCTGTGTTTTTAGGCAAGACTGTGAGAGAGCCGATTCCCTTGGCTGAGAAGCAACCCCACACATGAATGGTTTCAGGATGCTTTACAGTTGGCATGAGACAAGACTGGTGGTAGCGCTCACCTCGTCTTCTCCGAATAAGCTGTTTTCCAGATGTCCCAAACAATCGAAAAGGGGATTCATCAGAGAAAATGACTTTATCCCAGTCCTCAGCAGTCCACTCCCTGTACCTTTTGCAGAATATCAGTCTGTCCCTGATGTTTTTTCTGGAGAGAAGTGGCTTCTTTGCTGCCCTCCTTGAGACCAGGCCTTGCTCCAAGAGTCTCCGCCTCACAGTGCGTGCAGATGCACTCACACCTGCCTGCTGCCATTCCTGAGCAAGCTCTGCACTGCTGGTAGCCCGATCCCGCAGCTGAAACACTTTTAAGAGACGGTTCTGGAGCTTTCTGGTCTTTCTTAGGCACCCTGGAGCCTTTTTGGCAACAATGGAACCTCTCTCCTTGAAGTTCTTGATGATGCGATAGATTGTTGACTGAGGTGCAATCTTTCTAGCTGCGATACTCTTCCCTGTTAGGCCATTTTTGTGCAGTGCAATGATGACTGCACGTGTTTCTTTAGAGATAACCATGGTTAACAGAAGAGAAACAATGATGCCAAGCACCAGCCTCCTTTTAAAGTGTCCAGTGGTGTCATTCTTACTTAATCATGACAGATTGATCTCCAGCCCTGTCCTCATCAACACCCACACCTGTGTTAATGGAGCAATCACTGAAACGATGTTAGCTGGTCCTTTTAAGGCAGGGTTGCAATGATGTTGAAATGTGTTTTGGGGGATAAAGTTATTTTCTAGGCAAATATTGACTTTGCAAGTAATTGCTGTTAAGCTGATCACTCTTTATAACATTCTGGAGTATATGCAAATTGCCATTATAAAAACTGAAGCAGTAGACTTTGTAAAAATTAATATTTGTATCATTCTCAAAACTTTTGGCCATGACTGTACACATCAAGCAGAATATGAGAAGACAATGGAACTGCATTGCTATTTCCTTTTCATGAACAGATAAGATCATGGGGGCTTATATACATACCTTTTTTTAACCTTTTTTCAGTGTAATCAATCACTGCTTCTTAAAAAGCTTGCAGTATATCCTCCAAACTTCCCTTGCTCCCACTCTTTCTGTGATTAATCAGAAATTGGAGGAATAAATAGTAAAGTACTGCTGATATTAGTAAAAATCAACAGATTTAGTATACTCACAATGAGGATTTGGATAAAAGGGTACCAAATACAGATGATTGGAGTTTCTTAAAAATTTGTTTGGCAGCTTCGCAGAACTTCGACAAGAAATTTGATTTGTTCCGAATTAATTTGTCATGAATTACGATAAATCAAGGATACCCAGGGAACTCTGCCTAATCATATTCTTCCCACTTGGTGGCCTAATCTTAATGTGAAGGCTTGGAACTTAAACTGCAGGAAGAGTGCAGGGAGACTGCAGGAGAGCATAGGAAACTGCTGAACTACAGACTCTGCTCAATGTAACGACATACTCAGAACCGTGCAGTGTACCAATATTCAAGTAATGGCCCCATGACAGAATAGGGGGGTGGCAGCAGCAGTAGCATACAGCAAAAGATGGTGGCAGATCACAGTTGTAGCAGAACCCAACAACAGCAGTGTGATAGCAAGGGGTATGCATATCCTTGTGGCAGCATTAGAATGGTGGCAGCAGGACATTGCCAGAAGTAACAGTCCATTTTAAAGCACACTACAATATAACCATCAGTGACAAAATGATCTATTTTGCTTCATTCAGGCACCAGTGTCTGAAAATCCTGGCTATCCACACCTGATTCATCTTTATGAAGGTTAGTCTCTCAACATTTTGGGAGGAAAGGCGAGTTCTCTTTGAGGTAACTATGTCCCCTGCCACACTGAACACCCGCTCTCATGCCACACTACTGGCCGGGCAGGAAAGCATGTCCATGGCAAACTCAGACAGTTATGGCCACATTTCAAGTTTGCATGTCCAGTAGTCCAGGGGAATTTAGATCATGGGTGACAGGGTACAGTCTAGGTATGCCACCACCTTCTGCATGTCCTGCTTCTGGATGGTTTCTTCAGAAGGCGGCTGAAGAAAGTTGCTCATCAGAGACTCTAGACTTAACTGGCTTCTTATGGAGCTGGTGCTGCACCTGCCGGTCATGGCAGTGGAGCCTGAGTGTAGAGGATCCCACCGCTTGTAAACAGCAATTAACTGAATACACAGCATGTCTCTATAGTAGTCTATTTTTGAATACCTCTCAGAAGGTCTAAAATGTCCCCATTTTTGACTGGTAGCGAGGGTCAAAAAATGTGGATAACCAGTAGTCATCCCTTTGCCTAATATTGACAATGCGGCTGTCACTATGCAAAATAAGAAAGCATGTATCTGGCTATTTGAATAAGGGACTCAGACGGCCTCCATCTCCAATGCATACAGTGCTACTCTCCTGTTGCTTGGGCAAATAAAACACCTAGTTATGTATAAAATTCCTTGACATTTATGTCTCATCTGTCACCTCTGCTAGTTCATCCTCCTCAGGGCTTAGGTGGCCATGAGATGTAGGCGCCAAGTCTTCTGTCCCCTCACCTTTTAGATTTCTCAGCATCCCCTTCAGGATGTGAAGGAGTGGAATGACATTATTTATTCCGTAGTTCTGACATATCACAAATAAAGTGGCCTCCTCAAAGGGCCTGAGCAAATGACACGTGTCACTCATGAGCTGCCACTGGCTAACGTGGAAGTTACATCAGAGAGTAGACGTGTCTGCTGCATTAAGAAATCGTTGACCGCCTTCCTCTGCTCGTACAGACAGTCTAACATATGGAGCATTGAGTTCCAAAGGGTGGAAACATTGCATATCAGGCGATGTTGGGGAAAAGCAGTTTGCCTTTGCAGCTCAAGAACAGTGTATTTTGCATGTTAAGAGAGGCTGAAGGGCATGTTCAGCTTTCTAAAAATTTTTAGCAGCTCTTGCAGTTCAGTAGAAGACTTGAGAACCCAGGTGACAACGCGATTGAAGAATTGTGCCATGCAAGGCAAATGAGTCAGCCATCCCTGATGCAGCCCAGACAAAATGTTCTTCTCATTTTCAGTAACCATGCTTCCTATCTCCAGTTGGCGAGGAGACAGCCAATGATCGATTTCTTTATTGATGAAGGTTAGCAGTTCCTACTCGGTAGGGCTCCATACACCCAGGTGCAGAACCATGTGACAATGCCTAGCTTTGCATAGGTGATATGCCGGAGGACCACTGTGAACTGTGCCTAGAGGGGTGAGTGAGAATAAGATGGAGGATGAGGAAGTGGAGGAGGACATGGACATTGAAATCCTTGTATTACAACGTGAAGGAGGCACTGGCATTACCTGGCCAAGTTGCTGGTGTGCCTGGTCCACACATTTACCCATTGGGCAATGAATGCCATATATTGTCCATGACCATAGTTAAAACTCCATAGGTCATTGCAGGAGTGAACTCTACCAGACACAGAGAGGACAAAGGACTGGCCCTTCTGTTCAATGTACGTGTGTACTGCTGATACAGCTTTTTTAGAAAAGTAATGGGACTGTTCAAATTGGGTGGGCACAAGCCATCACTTGTCTGACATGCGCAGAGTCAACTACATTGAAAGGTAGGGACTGTAGTACTGTTGTCGTTTTGCAAAGGCCTTTATGATCGATTTCTGTCCAAACAAGTGAGAAGAGGAGTATCAGGAGCAATAGACGACATTGAAATCGATATGAAGGAACAACAGCTTCTATCTGCTGACGATGAACAGTCTTGACTGCCTGAGAGGAGGTGAGGACCGTTGGACCGAAGCACTGGTTGTTGCATCAGGTTGTAGCACTAAATGAGTGGCACAGTTTTCCCACGCCACTTTACGGTTTTGCTCCATGTGTTGATGCAGGGCTGTTGTGCCAACATTAGCAACCTGTCCACATATCCTGCATACCTCCTTGCTAATATCCCCAAGTGACTTGGTGAAAAATTCCCACACTGCCGAGTATGGCATTTTCCTTCCACCACTGCATGATGCCTGCCTCTATGTTTATGAACCCATACACTTCTAGTGTGTTCCTCACCAGTAGTCTCTCGAGTTGCAGATGGTGTACCCCCATTTTGTCTCCAGATCTCCCACTGCTTTCACCCTGCTGTCTCACTGCCACCCTTGCCCCTGATGATGATGCCCCCTCTTCACCTGGTTACCACGTACGGTCGGCTACATCACCATCTACAAATGTTTGGTCATCACCTGTATCACTCTCCCTGACCTTCGGTAGTTGCATGCCTAAAGGAGTCTGCAGCTGACCTCTCCTCCAAGTCTGGGCTAGCCCGCAACTGCTGACATTACTTGTCTAGCAGAAGGAGCAGCAAAAGCAAGAGGCAGGTTTAGGACAGGTGAGGGTATAGAGGCAGTTCCTGGGCCATGCCAACTAAGCGTTGTGTCAGATGAACCCACTGATTCGTAGCTGTGTGTATCTGTCGTCACTTGAGATGATGTTGAAGAGAGAGTCAACTTTTTGAGTATGACCATGACCGATGGATGAAAGTGGCAGCTCTGGAAAGTTGCTGCTACTGCCGCTACCAAACCCCCTTCTTCAGCTGCTACTTGTGCCGGCTACAGCAACATTTTTGCCACTGCCCGCTCCATTACAGGGCCCAGGCAACTCTTTATTGTTCATAGTGTTTAAAACCTGCATCAGTAACAGAAGGGATTAGCTATAAATTTCGCTCCCCTGCATACTTATGTAAACAGTGATGAATTACACTTGTCCGTAATACGGACGCAACATAATGTCACACCTAACAGAACGGATTACCTATGACTGCTGGCGCAGTGCACAGTGATACAAACAGCGATATATAACACCTTCCTTTAATACTGAGGCACACTAACTGGATCACTAAAATGAAGGATTAACTCTGAATGATGGTGCACTGCAGAGTGATGCACACGGTAATATGTCTCCTTCCTTTAATACTAAGGCAGACTAATTAAATCACTAAAATGCCAGATTAACTCTGAATGTCCGTGCAGTGAAGCATATGGCGACATTCGACACCTGCATTTAATACTGAAGCACAGTAATTTTATCACTAAAATGATGGATTAATTGTGAATGTCTGTGCAGTGGACTGTGATGCACACAGCGATACACTCTCCCAGTGTTCTCCCTTCACTCTTCTTGCAGTCTCCCTGCACTTTCCATGCAGTCTCACTGCACTATATCTCTCTCCAATATTGTCCTATTAACACTGTGCAGAAACACTGTTCGTAGCGCATGATCGCTTGTCACGTCTCTCTATGCTCAGCTCACAGGACACTGGCAGAGACAGCACAGGATGAGACTTTTATAGGATTGTGACATAACAAGGGATGGCTACCTGTGGATTGGCTGACTGCGTGGCATTATGGGTGATCTCACTTTCCTGGGCTTACTTTCACTTTGTAACATGTGAAGCCACCATTTTAGGAAAACTTATTAGTTACCACGAAGCACAAGGAATTTTGTCTTCATTGCAAATCAAAGTTCTCCTAAACTTTGGATTGAATTCCACTTCGAATGTTTTGCTTCTTTCAACACTGGTATCAAATATTAAGTCTGGTTTCCCATAGTGCACCCAAACTCGGTTTCACCACCGCTTCATCAGGGGCGTATGTCTTACCTTCAACAAGCACTTCCTTTTATCCGCCCAAAAAAGTTTCCTTTTCCGCTTTTCCTCTGCATACAAAAGTTCTTTTTCATTAATAAAGAGATCACAACCAATAATCATGGAGTTAAACCATTACATCATTTCTGCCGGGGAGTACATAGAAATCATTGGGACCCATAGCAAGAATCTGAATTGGGCCCCCTAACTCCAACCAGTACCCATCCCACCTCCTGCCCTGGCTCCTCCCCTGCCACACCCCATTTGCTGCAAAGGGAACGCCGTAGGAACAAAACCTGTAAAACTGTGGAGGAATTGCTTCAAATGCTCTCCATTTGGAAATTTTTTCTGCTTCCTACTACATTGTATTTCATATTAAATGGTGGCATTCGAAAGTACAACTTGTCCCGCAAAAAATAAGACCTCATAAAGCTATGTAAATGGAAATATAAAAAAGTTATGGCTCAAGGAAGATAGGAGGGAAAAATGAAAATGCAGAAACAAAAAAAACTTCTGGTATCCTAAGGGTTAAAGGGGTTATCTAACCCCTATTATGCACCCCAAAATGCCTAGACACCACATGCATTAATGTGGGAGGGGTGGGGGGACTGAACATAGGAACGGACAGGGCCGATTCTAGCTCTTCTGCTTCCTGAGGCAAACATTTAAATGGCGCCCCCCTACCATTAACAATTAGTATGAAAGCAAAGTAGCTACCAAGACTCTCCTGCCAGGTCTGGGGCAATACAAGTACAGATAATGTTGTTATCACCTGCAGTCCTATGTAACACTACAGATAACACAGTGATACCTCTCTGACTACAGATAATGTAGTAGATGTCCTCTGCAGTCCTATATAACACCAGATAACACTAGTGCTGACAATGTAGTAGTGTTACCTGTGCAGTCCTATGTACAACCACAGATAACACTAGTGCTGATAATGTAGTAGTGTTACCTGTGCAGTCCTATGTACAACCACAGATAACACTAGTGTAGATCATGTGGTAGTGTTACCTGCACTCCTATGTAAAACCACAGATAACACTAGTGTAGATCATGCGGTAGTGTTACCTGTGTCCTTAGTGCGCTTCCCTGTGGCACTCCCGCGGGACTCCATGCTGGTGGTGCTCCCTCCTCTTCCGTCTTCTTCTTGCCCCCACAGAACGTGCTGATGCAGCTGTGTCAAAACATAGGAACACTATGGGCATGGTGATGGTGACAGACACACACAAGGGGACAGACATACACAGGGGGACAGACACACACGGGGGCAGATACGCACAGGGACACACACACACAGGGACAGGCACACAGGGACAGAGACAGACATACAGAGACACACACACACAGGGACAGGGAAAAACAGCTAGGCCTCACCAAACTCCAGCCTAGCTCCTCTCCATACAGCAATACAGCTCTCTGCTCCTCAGGTTCCTCCCCCATTGGTCACATGGTCGGATGATCTCAGAAAGGTCCTTTAGCCCACAGCAACATCTATCCCTGGACTGCAGGGGTGAGTGTAAGAAGGGAACACAAGCGGGCAGGCCACAGGCTACCTCAATGCCCCAAGTTAACCAGTTAATTATGAATAACCTGGTTGCCTGTGTTGTGCAGAGTATATGTAGAGGGCGGGGTCTTCCTTGCTCTCCGGGCCGCCCTGTGCTGCGGGCCCCATAGCAACTGCGTCCTCTGCCTATATTGGCAGTACACCACTGATTTCAAGAGTTTCTATTCATTCACAGGATTTTAAAACATGAACCAATTAGGACCTACACCTAGTATAAATGTGAATAATAATAATAATGAGGGGCTCACACTAGGATGAAGGGAAAGCGAATGGTTCACTATCCACTGGGGTACCCACTCCCATTGAAAAAAGTGGTTACATAAAGAAAATTAGGGTATGCACACCTTCTACTGGTAAAAATATGTAGAACTACACATATATGCAGATGTAAAACTACATATTTATTAAGTAAAATGCAAAATAAATACGGTAAAAATGAGAATAAATGAAATTATAACTCCATGATAGAATCGCCACACATGATCAGTAAATTCATAATATTTTCAATGTGTTCATTCCTAGTTGATCTGGTGGTTATTTAGAAAAAGATAAAATAAAAAGCGGTAATTCATTTAGGTGCTAATATTGTACCAGCTTGATTGAAATCCGTGGCATGTCAGAGCAGTAAGAGTCCACGTGGCAAAAAGTTTGTCTAACATCTGAAAGCAAGGAGGAAGGAGTAAGTGCACAACCTCTTATATCCCTGCATGGACTGAATAATTGACATATACCACGATACGGACATTCTATCCTGCAGTCCAAGAGGACAATACTAATTATTCAGCGTATATGGACATTTTACTTATTATTAACCAATCTTTCTCGTACCAAGATTTAAAGCTATCATAGATAAAAACTATATCCGCTCCACTGGATAAGAACATAAAATAAAGGAGTATGGACATGAATAATAGAATATGAATTGAGTTTATCTGGATTAATGGCACATTAATGTGATACAAAATCAACTCTATTTGGATTATCAATCAAGCTGGTACATAATTAGCACCTAAATGAATTACCGCTTTTTATTTTAACATTTAGTTTATCTTTTTCTAAATAACCACCAGATCAACTAGGAATGAACACATGGAAAATATTATGAATTTACTGATCATGTGTGGTGATTCTATCATGGATTTATAATTTCATTGATTCTCATTTTTATTTATTATGCATTTTAATTAATAAATGTTTAGTTTTATATCTGCATGTATGTGTAGTGTAAATGTATTAAAAATTGAATCAGAAGTGAAAAAAAAAAAAAAAAAAAAAAAAGTGTACTGGAAATCACCGACCTGTCCTCCCAGACAGGTCGCAAACATGCATCCAGCCAGAAGTGCACACACACACAGACACCTAGTGCTGTTCATTTGGCTTTTAGGCCCCATTCACACGAGTGTGACGGATTTGGTCCGGGTGCGTTCAGGAAAACTCGCACCATTTTGCAAGCAAGTTCAGTCAGTTTTGTCCGCGATTGCGTTCAGTTTTTTCAGCGCGGGTGCAATGCGTCTTGATGCGTTTTTTACGCGCGTGATATAAACTGAATGTTTACAAACAACATCTCTTAGCAACCATCAGTGAAAAATCCACTGCATCCGCACTTGCTTCAGGATGCAATGCGTTTTTCACTGAAGCCCCATTCAATTCTATGGAGCCAGGGCTGCGTAAAAAACGCAGAATATAGAACATACTGCGTTTTTCACGCAACACAGAACTGATGCGTGAAGAAAAAACGGTCATGTGCACAGACCCATTGAAATGAATGGGTCAGGATTCAGTGCGGGTGCTGTGTGTTCACGTCACGCATTGGACCCGCGTGGAAAACTCGCTCGTGTGAAAGGGGCCTTAGGACAGCAAGATGCCAAACCGGCATCTATAAGAATAAGTGGTTGTAGAAATGGAGCATTAAAAAGATGGAACAGGTAAATGAACAGGAGGGAGCTATGCTTAGCAGCGTAATCTCATCTAAAAAAAGAAAGTACACTGCAAATTACAACAACGACCATAGAGATGAACAGAATCAACAGAGACCAAACCATGGCCAAACTATATATATATATCCCAAAAAGGCGATTGTATTTTACAAATGAATTTACCCCATATGCGAATAGATAAGACCACAACCGTATAGACAGAATGAATTATAATCCTCAAAATAACTATAGACTAATAGTTACATAGTTAATACGGTTGAAAAAAGACACATGTCCATCAATTTCAACCAAGGGAGGGAGTAGGAGTGATGAAGAGGAGGGGGACGGGTAACCTTAATACATGACTCTACATTTCTTAATATGTGGTGACCTTCTTTTTCTCTAAGAATTTATCTAAGCCTGTTTGAAGCCCTCAGCTGTCTTTGCTGTGACCAGCTCCTGCGGTAGACTGTTCCACAGATTCGCAGTTCTTATAGTAAAGAAGGCTTGTCGCCCCTGGAGTCTGAACCTTTGCTTCTCCAGGCAGAGGCAGTGCCCCCTTGTCTTTTGAGGAGATTTTACCTGGAACAGTTTTTCACCATATTTTTTGTATGGGCCATTTACATACTTATACAGGTTGATCATGTCCCCCCTTATACGTCTCTTTTCAAGACTAAACTAGTCTCCTTCAATCTTTCTTCATAGCTAAGATGCTCTATGCCCCTTATCAGTTTAGTTGCCCGTCTCTGCACCCTTTCCAGCTCCAGGACATCCTTCCTATAAACCGGAGCCCACAACTGAACAGCATATTCCAGATGAGGCCGTACTAATGCTTTATACAGTGGTAATATGACATCCCTGTCACGCGAGTCCATGCCTCTTTTAATACATGACAATATCCTGCTGGCCTTAGAAGCAGCCAATTGACATTGCATGCTATTCTGCAGTCTATGGTCTACAAGGACACCCAGATCCTTCTCTACAAGTGACTCTCCCAGTGTTACTCCCTCTAGGACATAGGAGGCATGCAAGTTGTTAGTACCCAGATGCATAACTTTACATTTATCCACATTGAACCTCATCTGCCAAGAGGATGCCCAAACACTCAGTGTGTCCAAGTCAGCTTGTAACTTCTGCACATCTTCCATAGACTGGACTCTACAACAAAGCTTAGTGTCATCTGCAAAAATTGAAACAGTGCTGTTAATTCCTCCCTCTATATCATTAATAAATAAATTAAATAAAAGTGGACCCAGCACTGAACCTTGGGGTACACCACTTATAATTGGGGACCATTCAGAGTAGGAATCATTCACCACCACTCGCTGAGTACGCTCCTTCAGCCAGTTCTCAATCCAGTTATAGAGTAGATTTTCTAATCCAACTGACCTTAATTTACCCATCAGACGTCTATGAGGGACCGTGTCAAACGCTTTTGCAAAGTCCAAATACACAATATCCACAGCCGCCCCTCTATCCAGACTTCGACTCACTTCTTCATAAAAAACAATCAGGTTAGTCTGACCCCCAGTAATCAATTCCCCATCACTATTATTCAGGGGTCCTACATGCTCTGACCTAGGTTTTTTTGCATTTATATATTTGAAGAATTTTTTGGGATTGGTTTTGCTATCTCTGGCCACCAGCCTTTCATTTTGAACTTTTGCTGCTTTTATAGTCCTTTTACAATCTTTATTAACCATTTTGTAGTTATTAAAGGCTATGGCAGACCCCTCTGATTTGTATATTTTAAATGCCCTTTGTTTTTCATGTATTGCCCTTTTAACATCCGCATTAAGCCACGCAGGGTTTAATTTTAAGCGTTTGTATTTGTTCCCCCTAGGAATAAATTCTGCAGTATAGTTACCCAGTGTAGATTTGAAGGTCTCCCATTTATCATCTGTGTCACTACTTGACAACAGCTGCTCCCAGTCTATGTCCTGGAGTGCGGCCCATAACCCTGGGAAATTGGCCTTTTTAAAATTAAATGTTTTTGATCTGCATGTTTATGCGTTCTACACTTTAGGATAAAAGTAACTATCTTGTGGTCACTATTACCAAGGTTTTCCCGAACAATTACCTCCTCAACTATCTCTGCATTGTTAGATATAACCAGATCCAACAGTGCATCACTTCTTGTTGGTTCTTCTACAAACTGGCCCAGAAAATTATCCTGCAATAAGTTAAGAAAATTTCTCTCTTTTGCAGTTGAAGCCAATCCATGACCCCAATCAAGGGGGAAGTTAAAATCTCCCATTATCACTACTGTACCCGCCTGGGCAGCCAGCTTTATTTGTCTATGCAGCTGATCCTCTATCTCCTCAGGGATGTTTGGGGGTCTATAAATTACACCAAAAATAATTATTTCATTGTTAGTCTCCCCTTGTAATTCCACCCACACGGATTCTGCATTCACACAATCATCACATTGTCTCCTTCATACTCGCTTTTATACAACTTCTGACATACAGACATACTCCTCCTCCTTTCCTATTCTCCCTACCCCTCCGAAACAGAGTATAACCCTGGAGATTGACAGCCCAGTCATGCGAAGAGTCCAGCCATGTCTCAGCAACTCCAACTATATCAATTTCCTCCTCCAGTACCATGACCTCAAGCTCAGACATTTTGCCTGCTAGACTTCTGGCATTTGTGAACACACACTTTAAATTACCATGTGTTTTTGTACATTTAGGTTTAGAAATGTAATTTATTGATGTTTTCTGACTAGACATGTTTTTTCTGCTGATTTGTAACACATGGATCTCCTTATACACTGCTGTTATCCTCCCCCCGTGGTCCACTTCTGCACCCACCACTCTGTTCTGACCACTCTCTAACCTATCTACCACTGCATGCTTTGCTTTATTTTCTGCTTGTCCTCCCCCCACATCCCTAGTTTAAAAAAATGAAGAATTATAAAGCTTATTAAAATGTATAAAGGAGAAAAATCACTATACATTAAATAATTATAAAAAGCCATTAACAGCACTAAATTGATACAATACAATAGGTGTTCAAGAAGGGAGTCACAAAAGAAGTGGAAAAATGGATATAAAATCTAGGCATTATAACTTAAATATGGAAAAAAGAATAGCCTTAGGGTCCTTGGAAAAAAAAATACAGGAATGGTAATAAAACCTGATAATAAGGTGTGTGTGGGGGGGGGGGATAGTTATAATGGCCAGGGGCAAATATGAGAGAGGTTTTTCTAGCATCCTAGACAATTCTATTAGATCTTAAAGAAGAACCCTACAGCCGAATATAAAACATCCAGTAATCTCGGTTATATACACCAACTCCCTAAAAGTCTAGAAGACACCCTCCCCCAGAGAGGTGTCGGGGATACATTCCCTGACCAGTCAGCTTACTGAATATGTAGATACATGTCTGGAAAAATATGTAACTCAAATGCCATCTAATATATAAAGCTCAGTGTATGTATGTATGTGTGTATGTGTTTATGTCCTATAAAGGAATCCGCACCATCGCAGCTACAATCACGAAATTTGTCACACAGGTACATCAGGTGCCCAGGAAGGTTTTAGAATGGGTCTCAGCTCTCCAGGACGTACCGTTCCTGAGATATTCCTAAAAAATGCATTAGCCAATAGAAGCCTGGTCACATGACCCTTATCAGCCAATAGAAGCTCGCAGGCCCTTAGCCTCCACATACAGACAGTTTCACACCAGGTTTCATAACAACCCAGCCATTTTCCTTCACTGCTGTAGGTCTGCTTTAAAGGGGCAGAGCGCTGTGGATGACACTGTGAAAGGGGTATTCCGGTTATCATAAATATACCTTATGTTTTAGACTAATTTATCATTAATCATTACCTAATAAGATGTTTTCTTTCACTGCTACCCACTGTGTTTCCTCAAATTACCATGGCATCGACCTGTAATTCAGGCCACCCTCAAAAGTAGTACTTAAAAGCTCCACCTCCAGGTCCTGCTAAACCATGCCCCTGACTCAGTCAGGCCACGCCCCCTTCCACCCCGGAGCGGGCGGGGATTGAAAAAAATGAAGGTAAAAATCAACTTTTGTCAGCTGCAGCGGTGGGAGGGAGGGTGACTGACTTTCTCCCTGCAGCTCATGCTCAGACTGTACAGTGCAGGACATCCTTGGCCTCCATCCAGGCCCTGCGCATTACAGAGGACAGGGAGTCTGAAATCTGGACAGTCCAGTCTAAAACCAGACCTCTGGCCACCCTAGGGGCAGGCTGATGTTAGGGTGGCCAGACGTCCGGTTTGTGCCTGGACGGACGCAGGGATGTCCACCCTTTCATTAGCTCATGCCCAGATAGCTTCTCCTCCATGTCTTCACGGAGCTATGGCCTCATGTTTATGGGTATGTCTTCACATTTTGGGGGCATGGCCGGTGAGGTCCGGCTTTCTGAGGTGAAGACAGTGGCCACCCTAGCTGCTGTGGAGGTCACAGTTAAAGGGGAGGGTGCTGTGGATGTTAGTGTTAAGAGGCAGGCTGCTGTGGAAGTCAATCTCGAAATCTTTTAACGACACACACACACACAAACATTAAATGAAATAGATGAAATATACCCGGGCGAGGCCGGGTCCTTCTGCTAGTCATATATAAAGGATACAGGAGCTGTTATTATGTTAAGCCTACATAAAATTTTTAAGATATATTAATTCGAACCAACAGAATAACACTTTCGGACGACAAGCAATAAAGTGTTCAGTTATAACAATTTTTGTGGAGGAGAACCAAATAAAAAGTAAAGCCTATTTTAAGCCATAGGATACTGCCACCATAACTGTACGGCGCTGCAGACTGTGACTTAAATCCCAGCACCGTACAGCTATGGCAGGCTGATCGGGCGGGTGCAGGAGCTACGCCCACCAGATCAGCAGCAGGGGGTCTGGCTGTCCTGACAGCAGTGCCCCTGCTGTATGCGCCAACACAGCATTAACTCTAGCTGTGCCCCGGTCAGCGCTCACCACGGTATGTGCGAAATTTGTGAAGGGTCCCCATCCCCATCAAGGGTCTCTGAGCTGCAGTGATGGGGACCCGGTGGCTGGGAAGGCATTACGATGCCTGACAGGCGAGCAGGCTGTAAGTGTTTTACACTACAGTATGTAATACACCGACAGCCAATGCATTACAATACAGATTTATTGTAATGCATTTTACAGGGCATCAGACCCCAAAAGTTAAAGTCCCACAGTGGGACAAAAAAAAAAAAAAAGTTCCAAGTAAAAAAAAAAAAAAAAACTCCCTTTTCCCATAATTAAGTTATTTAAAAAATTGTAAAAAAAAAAAATAGGAAAAAGAAAAGAAAAGTAGACATATTAATTATTACTGCATCCATATCGACTGGCTCTATCAAAATGTCACATTTTCCACCCCATCAGGTGAACACTGTAAAACCAACTGTGCCAAAACAGCCATTTTTTGGTCTCCTTGCCTCACAAAAAGTGTAATACCAAGGGATCAAAAAGTCATATGTACCACAAAATGGTAATAATCAAATCCATCTCATCCTGCAAAAAATGATACCCTATATTAGGCATATTCTTTTTAAAAATGCTTTTACTGTATATAACTTAAAAATAAAAAAATAGAAACATTAGCTATCGCCGGGTCCGTGACAACCTGCTCTATAAAAATATTACATGATATGCCACCACAGGTGAGTGCTGTAAAAAAAAGGCTCTCAGAACATGGCAAGACAAAAACAAGATTGTATTCTGTTCAAAAATGCTTTTACCGTATAAAACTTAACAAAAATAGACACATTAGGTATAATCACGTCCGTACCAACCTTCTATAAAAATATCACGATATCAGGTGAACACTGTAAAAATACCATAGATAAAAACTATGCCAGAACAGTCATTTTTTGTTACTTCGCCTTACAAAAATGCATAATATCGAGTGATCAAAATGTCACACATACCCCAAAATGGTACCAATGAAAACGTCCTCATCCCGCAAAAATTGAACCCCCACATAAAACAATCACTAAAAAAAATAAAAATCAATGGCACCCCCCCATCAAAATCTGCGCTGCAAAAGCCATATGGCACTCTTTCCTTTCCCTCCCCGCCATGTGCCCCCACAGCCAGGGGCGGACACAGATAGCAGAGGGCCCCAGTGCAAAAAATGTGCCTGCCCCCCCCCCCCCTGGAATACCAAGAAACATATGAGGACCAGGAGCACAGTGCTGGCCCGGGAAGCAACATGTAATAAGTACAGTACCAATGAAAACAGGGGGGGGGGGAATGAATTTAAAAAAAATAGATACAGTAACCCCTTTAAGGCTGCACAGTGCTTTTGGTCAATAATGTGTCATGCAACCAAGGATCACAGCAGCACAATGCTTCAATGCATTGAGTTCAAAAGAATGGGGTTGCATTGTGACCTTGAAGTTTCTTAAAATCACAATCGAAAAGTCGCAAGAAATTCAGGAGGTTGGATTTTTTGTGACCATCAGGTCACGGCCCCATTTACTTTTACTAGTTGTGATGTATCATAGTGTTGCTGCAGTCTTAGGCTGCACAATGTGTGTTGCAGCAACAGCCACCAGGGCCCATGTAGACGGCCGTGCTTTACAGTCCGCAAATTGTAGATCCACAAAACATGGAGACTGGCCGTGTGCATCCTATGATAGAAAATGCCTTTTCTTGTCTGCAATTACAGACAAAAATAGGACATGTTCTATCGTTTTTGCGGGGCTGCAGAACAGACATATGGAAGCAGACAACACACGATCTTCTGCATACCCATGAAATGAATGGGTCCACACCCATTCTGCAAAATTGCGGAACAGATGCGGACTCCTTCATACGGCCGTCTGAATGAGCCCTAACACACCTACTGGACTTTCATACATGCAACCGCTCTTTTTCACACATCCTCACACATGCAGACACTCACATACACACACACACACTGTCACACGTACTCACATACAAACACTGTCACATATGCAGACACTCACATACACACACCTGTCACACATGCACTCACATACACACACCTGTCACACATGCACTCACATACACACACTATTACACATGCAGACACTCACATACACACGCTCAACCCTAACACACGTTTCGCCAGATGGCTTCTTCAGGGGAAGTCACATTTCCCCTGAAGAAGCCATCTGGCGAAACGTGCGTTGGGGTTGAGCTAAACTGGTCTGTATCTTTTATTTTTGTGTTAGTGTGTCCTTTATCTAGATTATTGTCCTGTTTGGTCTTTAATTTTTGCTCTGAAGTGTATTGGCTCTTTATGTCCTTACTGTATTTGTGTTACTCTACTGATATTTGGCACTATGCACTTTATCTTCATGAGAACCTGAGGGTATTTTAGAGCCTACTCTGCGTATATACTGTACATGGACTTTCATACTAACAATCTATACGGATAGTCTGACAGGTGTATCTTATCATTTTGTCTGTAAATGCAGCCACCACTTCTGTAATGATTCTTTAATTATTTATTTAGTATTTTTACATGTATTTTACTGGTCATTAATAAAATTAGTTATTATACTGATTGATGGTGTCTTGGTCGTTCTCTCTATTTGGGGTCACATTGCTTGGTTTACCCAGACACCTTTGGTTTATTGTGGAGCCATATTTAGTTGTTACACTGTCACATATGCAGACACTCACATACACACACTGTCATATATGCAGACACTGTCACACACACACAGACTGTCACATATGCAGACACTCTCACACATGCAGGAACTATTTTAGACTACATTATATAGATCCCTTCCTCACCTCCTGGCTCTGTATTGCTGCTTCTGGTGTCCTCAGCCAGGATCTTCCCTCTCAGCAGCAGGCTCAAGCCAGGGGCGGACACAGACAGCAGAGGGCCCCTGTGCAAGGAATGTACCTGGCCCCCCCCCAAACCCGACATAACCCCTTCTCCCCCTACTCAGCCACTCTGATATTTCATGCTCCGACGCTCTCCCTTGCCCTGGGCTGTTTTGTTTACATTTTTACACTGTTAAGCAGAGACGTCACTGGGGGCGGCTTTACAGGCTAGGCCGGCGCTAAAGCCTGTCCATTAGTGCCGGTGACGTCACCAGGCTCACTGCTAGGTGGAAGTCCCCCCCTCCCCATAGTACCCCCAGTGGTAATAAGGCTCTATATATATATCATCTATAAGGCACACCTATGGAGCCCTCAGTAGTAATGCCCGCCACTGCCCAGAGTATTTATGTTCCCTGCAGTGCCCCCTGTAATTATAATTCCTCCTGCCATACCCCCTAGAGTTATAATCTTCTCTGTAGTGCCCCCATAAATTATAATGCTTGTCCTCTCCCTCCAGTCTTCTATATGATACAGTCCCACGTAAATATCTCTACTCTCCCTCCAGTCTTCTATATGATACAGTCCCATGTAAATAACCTCTCTTCTAGGGATGAGCGAACCGAACCGAAACGAACCAGATTCGTTACGAACTTTGCCAAAAGTTCGGTTCGTCACCGAACAGAACTTTGAGAAAGTTCGTAACAAATCTGGTTAAAATTACAACGGCAACGCAAAACTGTACTTTTTTGCACAGAATAGACCAGGATACAAGGGATTATTACTCATATAATCCCTTGTATCCTGGTTTTCTGTGAAAATCAAGATGTGTGATGTCAACCCACAGCCAAAAAAAAGTTAAAAAAAAAAAAAAGTTTAAAAAAACTGAGGCTCCATAGTCCAATCCGTTGATTCACCTTGGCCAAGCGTTCTTCCCAAGACTTGAGGGCTGCGTCTTCCTTCCCGAACCAGACTCCAAGGATCTTGATGAAGTCTGGTTTCACGGTAAAGGGGAAGGGGGCAGAAGAAGCCAGTTGCCAGTCCCCGAAGAGCATGGCTTCCGACTTCCCGCAGTTGACTTTGGCCCCTGAAGCTTGTCCGAACTCCTCGCAGGTCTGGACGAGTGCAGTCACCGAACGCCGGTCAGCGCAGAAGATGGTCACGTCGTCCATGTACAGCGAGCACTTGACCTCGAAGTGCCCTGGTGCGGTGATCCCTCTGATCTCTCCATTCTGCCGGATAGACTCCGCAAAGAGTTCTATAACACAAACAAAAAGGAGAGGTGATAGAGGGCAGCCTTGTCTGACCCCGGAGCAAACCGGAAAGGGGTCAGTCTTCCAGCCGTTCACCAACACCGTGCTGCAAATATCAAGGTACATCAGGTTAACAAACGAACAGAACCTCTCACCTTTGGGGCACCTTCTGCCAGAGAACTCTTGGCAAACCTTGATCTGCCCTTGGAGTCTCTACCACTTTTTAGTGATGAGGAGGAAATCCACTAAAGTCAGCGGGTGGAACGTACTGAGACTCCAGAGGAGGTGTTGGCTATAAGCTCCTGTCCCGTGACCGAGAGTACACGCTACACGCTGCTGCTCTGCTGGGTGCCATCAACCCCGTTTAGCCACAACAAAAAAAGTTTAAAAAAAAAAAAGGTATAAAAAAAGTTAAAAAAAAAAAATTAAAAGTTAAAAAAGTTAAAAAGTCCATATTGGGAAAGGCTCTGGCTGTTTCAGTCATCCCTCTGGTTTCATGTCTCTCCTGGCTAGAAGCTTTAGCTGACAAAGTGAGGTCACCATCCTGTAAGGTTTTCTCACTGTCACATCCAGTTGGGTATCCTTGTAGACTCCCAGCCTTTCAGGGATTTCATGGCGTGTGCGCACCCCAGATGGCGAGTCCCCAGCCGCCACTACATCTCTGGCAAAGCTGTCCCATCACTGCACAGTAATGTTCAGAAAAAGGTTGGCGACTCATTGGGACTCTGTGTCCAAGACCGTGCACCTGAGTGCTGATGTCTGGTCCTCTAATTATGGGCAAGGGCAGTACATGTCTGTTACTGCCCATTGGGTCAACATCCTCCCAGAAGACCATCAGGAAGTTGGCCCATTCTTGCCACTGTCACCTCCACGGTGCTTTAGGGGGCCAGCAGCGGGAAGCAGAAGTTCTGCCTCCACCACCTTGCATCCATCCGCCGCTTTGACTGCAGTCCAACCTGCCCCGGTGTCTTACCACCGATGTCAGGCCCGGCGCTCTCAGGCTGTCCTTCTGGGTCCAAAAGAATACTGTCCAAAACATACTGGGTGCAATCAAAAGCTGCTGAAGCTGCCTCCTCAACTTGTCTCTTCTCAACAATACTGGCCTGGGTGCAATCAAGTGCTGCCTCCTCCTCCTCAACTTGTCTCTTCTCAACCATACTGGCATGGGTGCAATCAAGTGCTGACTCCTCCTTCTCCGTCAATTGTCTGTTCTCAACCATACTGGGTCCAATACAGTACTATTACTGCTGCTGGTTCCACTGTCAAATGTCTATTTTCCACCCTACTGGGTCCCAAGGCAATGCTGCTCCAGCGGACATCTTCAATGCTGTCAAATGTTGTCGACCTGGCTGAGGTTTCACTATTTTTGCACTTTGATTTTTTTCCACTTTTTTCATTGTAATAGCAACTGCAACTAAACAAAACTATACCCTATCAGACTCACACTATTGTAGCTGCAATTAATCAGCCGTTATAGCAAGGTTCGTTTTAGGTTCGGTTCGTACAAATCCGAATTTCACGAAA
>ONZH01007187.1:0-31799 GCA_900303285.1 Rhinella marina
AGGTACAGCAGCAGCACCAGCAGTAGCAAAAATGAGTACTGAGAGGACTTTGGGCAATATCTTTTGGGTCTGTGTGGACCATGTGCTGTCCCTTCTGCCACCAGTCGCTGTGCACAGTGTGCAGCCAAGATGGCGGTAGCTGCACTATAAGTCCCAGCCAGCAGCCAGGAGGAGACCAAAAAAAAAAGGTGCTTGTAGCCCTTAGAAGGGCTGTTGGGTTCTTTGAGCATGATTCCTGCCTAACCAACATCTAAATTCAGGCCCTAACATTCTCCCTGACAGACAGCAGCTCTATCCCTAATCTCATGCAGGCAGCGTCTGACACGAGCAGCACGGGACCAGATTCTTATATTCCCAGGACATCTGATCTGGCCAGCCAATCCCTGCTATCGACTTGTAGGGGCCCCACGTGATGCTAGGAGGTACCAAAGACTCTCCTGCATGTTGATTGGCTGAGAAAAGGTGACTAACATGCAGGAAGAAGAAGATGCCATTTCCTCGAGGATCACGATATGCTCGTCCGAGTAGCGAGCATATGCGAATACCCTAATGCTCGAACGAGCATCAAGCTCGGATGAGCATATTCGCTCATCTCTATTCCTCAGAGATACAAGAGGTATCTGAACCAGAAAAAGTGCCAAACTGCGGGTGAAACCCATATAAACTAAAAAACGGCGACTTGCCAGTGGACTCCTGTCTACAATTGTTTATGGCAAACTCCGCCAGAGACAAAAACGAGGACCACTCCTCCTGATTCCCAGAGACAAAACATCTCAAGTAAGTCTCCAGACTCTGATTAGTACGCTCTGTCTGTCCATTCGTCTGAGGGTGAAAAGCGGAGGAAAAAGACAGTTGTACCCCGAGCTGAGTACAGAATGCCTTCCAGAATCTGGACACAAGCTGAGTCCCACGATCAGAGACCACGTCAGTGGGAATGCCATGAAGTTTCACAATGTTGTCAACAAACACGTATGCAAGGGTTTTAGCATTAGGGAGTCCGGGCAATGCAATAAAGTGTGCCATCGTACTAAACCGATCTACAACTACCAGAAAAACTTTCTTTCCAGAAGAATTAGGCAGATCAGTGATAAAGTCCGTAGACAAGTGAGTTCATGGTCTGGACGGGATGGGCAACGGAAGTAGGGGTCCAGAAGGTCGAGTATGTGTCACCTTAGCGCATGCACAGACACTACAGGCCGACACATAGTCCTTAACACACTTACGCAGCCCTGGCCACCAGAATCTACGAGAGATGAGGTCGACAGTGGACTTACTCCCTGGGTGTCCCGCAAGCACCGTATAGTGATGTTCCTCAAACACCTTATGACGCAATTCAGATGGATCAAACAATTTCCATGGGGGGCAAGACTCCAGTGCATCTCCCTGGGCCTCAAGCACCTTAGCCTCACGATCAGGGTAAAGAGCAGATATCATTACCCCTTCAGACAGTATAGGGCTCGGATATTCAAAATCACACCTCCGGGAAAACTACGTGACAAGGCATCCGCCTTGACATTCTTAATCCCAGGACAATACGTGACAATGAAATTGAATCTGGTGAAGAACAAAGACCATCTGGCCTGCCTCGGGTTAAGTCCTTTCGCCTACTCCAGGTAAGCCAGGTTTTTGTGATCTGTGAATACCGTGATTGGGTGAATCGCCCCTTCCAACCAATGACGCCATTCCTCAAAAGTCAACTTAATGCCCAGTAACTCTCTGTTACCCACATCGTAAGTTTGAGAAAAAGGCACATGGGCACAATTTACCTGGTGACGGACCCTGTGACAAAACTGCTCCTACCCCCACCTCGGATGCGTCAACCTCCACAATGAAAGGTTGTGACACATCTGGCTGCACCAAAATAGGGGCAGAAGAGAAGCACTCCTTCACAGTGGAAAAGGCCCGCAATGCTGCATCAGACCACACTGAGACATCCATCCCTTTCCTAGTCATGTCAGTTAAGGGTTTAACTATTGTCGAATAGTTCTTAATAAACTTTCGGTAATAGTTGGTGAACCCCAAAAACCGCATAAGAGCCTTCAAATTTTCAGGTCGACCCCAGTCCAATACAGCACGGACTTTCTCTGGATCCATTCGAAAACCTGAAGATGACAGCAGGTATCCTAAGAATTGCACCTCTTGTACAGCAAAAACACATTTCTCTAATTTTGCGTACAATTTGTTATCTCCTAAGATCTGCAACACCTGTCTAACGTGATCCTGATGTGTCACCATATCTGGAGAATAGATTAGTATGTCATCCAAATACACGACTACAAACTTCCCCACAAGGTGATAAAAAATGTCATTAACAAAATGCTGGAAAACAGCAGGAGCATTGGTCAACCCAAAAGGCATGACCAGATTCTCAAAGTGGCCCTCAGGAGTGTTAAAACCCATCTTCCATTCATCCCCTTCCTTGATCCTGACCAGATTATATGCCCCCCTTAAGTCCAACTTGGAGAACACCTTGGCATCAACAATCTGGTTAAACAAATCGGGAATCAATGGAAGGGAGTAAGAATCATGGACAGTAATCCGATTGAGTTTACGGAAATCCAGACATGGCCTAAGAGTTCCGTCCTTTTTCTTTACAAAGAAAAACCCAGCTGCCACTGGAGATTTGGAAGGTCTTATGTGTCCTTTAGCCAAACTCTCTATATTCTTTCATGGCCGTTCTCTCAGGTCCAGAAAGGTTATACAGCCTAGATTTGGGCAATTTTGCTCCGAGGATAAGATTCATAGGACAATCGTATTCCCGATGTGGGGGTAAATCCGGACATCCACCTTCAGAAATTACATCAGCGAAATCAGATATAGAAGCGGGAAGTGTCCTAGTGGTTAACGCAGAAAAAGATGTATTAAGACAATTGTCAACGCAATAATCACCCCAATCCAGAATCTGTCTATTATGCCAATCGATGGTTGGATTGTGTTGGTTTAACCACGGTTAACCCAGCACCAGAGGAGCAGGAAGATCTTCCAACACAAAACACAAAATAAGTTCCTGATGAAATTCACCCACTCTTAATCTGATATCATGCACCATCTGAGACAAACGCTTTTGACAATCCATGCATACGGACAAACTGAGCATCAATCAGGTTCAATAAACACCTCAATTCTCACAACCTTTGACTCTAGCGCCACCTCGGCAGTCAGGAGAAAATGGGTACTACAGGATGAAGACAAATGCATATTATCTGTCTCTCCACCTCCAAGAATGAGATGGGAATTTAACGCCCCCTTTCTTTTGTTCTCTTTTAGAGACTGAATGCATGGACATGCGTTGATAAAGTGTCCTTTCTGTCCGCGGAAAAAACACACACCCTTTTTATTACCAGAATGCATAAAGGTGGAAGCAGGAGTAGCTCCCCCTAACTGCATGGGTTCGTCCCCAGACATCAACCCAGGAGTATCTTCATCCGAAGTGTCATAGGAAGACAATACACAATGTGATAGTATGTCCTGAGAGCGGGGCCCCCTAGATCTCTCTCTCAGGCGTCTACTCATGCCTGTGTCAATACAATTTAGGATAAGTCCCAAATTAGACTTAATACTCAGTTGTCTGTGGTGTTCAAATTATGTTAAATTTCCCCCTTCATGGTAAGAGGGTGCGGCCACAGCACAAGAAATGCACGTCCAATCTCATTGATGATCATGCAGATCTCTCCTGGTTACACCCAGGGAGCTAATTTTATTAGAAATACATGTTGGTGTAATCACACCCCCCTTTGTCATGAATTTTAATATGTCCAATCACAATCATACAAGTATACATTAAACAACAAATCAAAAGAATGATAATGGCAGCCAATGGGATACACATTACTTCATCTATCTGGGAAATTCCATATGCATATATTAACTTCTGCTAAGTTCCGCTTTCCTATAGACATATCAAGTGATTATGAGTCATTTTTATTTTTAAGCATATATGACATCTAATGGAGATTAGAGATTATAAGATATAAGAGATATGGATATAAGGAGATGGAGACCACCTAATAATGAAATATACAACCCTAGCACAATTGTGTTCACCAACTAACTAAAATTCTTTAACAGTTTCCTCCTCTTGAACATAATTTGCTAATAGTCTAAAGAGAGTTTCCCAATTGACTATATTCAGTTCAAACCAGGGCCTATGGGCCATCCATTAATCTGAGGTGTATCGATCAGGACAGACCCTATATCATAAATGCAGATCCTATATCTGTTCATTCTTGTTCATGGGATGGAGAAGGAGACACAAGTAAATAAGTGTCCTCCTCCTCTTGTACACAGCCTGCTTAGGTATCCAGAGGACTCCCCCAATGACTACATTCTGACTGGATTCCCCAGATCAGGGCTGATAAGCCATTCATCATCTATGGTAGACTCCACTGGACACTCAGCATTTTTCCCTGCATTTTCCTTTAAGTTATTCCAAGTTATTTCCCTGCACAGCACAGGGGCACAATCAGAAGCGAGGCAAAATGTCCAATAATCATCAGAGTTCAAAGTTGTCATGTCTAGGATATCTCAGTTCTCATCTGAATCGTCAGGTTTAGCATTCGCAGGCTGGATTGATGTATACAAATATATTCCTCTTTTGTAGATTCTCCATGATTTACATTCAGTATACAGGTTATTATTACAGTCAGGTGATGATGATGATAATATCTTCTTTCTGACCTTACTGCCAATTTAATCAGAAACAACAAATTTAGTATCATTTTACGAAGAGAGCATCAACCATCAACCTATCATTTTACTTAACTAAATCAGTTAATTGGGTTCAGTCAACACAGCAAATCAGTCTAATCAATGGACAATTCTTTCTTAGAATTAGCGGCTCTATAAATCTCCCTTAACCTCTTCGTATACTCCACTTCAGCAGCCACCCAAACCATACCATCTTCATCATGGCATGTGCATAGTGTGATCTTTTTCTCTTTCTCAATAAAATCTGCTCCGGTACACGTTGTAATGGAACCTATAAAGGACCTCTTTTCTTTTTCCTTCAAACTCAGCGTTGATTAGCTAAGGCACAGACCACTGAGCGGTGAGGTGGCAGCCATCCATATGCATCCATTTCACATACCAAATACACATCATCATTTTTCGATTGCTTGATACTTGCCAAGTGGGTTCCTATTCTTTCAGTATGTTATAGACCAGCCAGTTTTTTTTTTGTTTTTTTTTTTTAAATCTGTTTAAACCTTTGTTAGTGAAGTTAGGACACAAATTACAATATAATGAACATAATGGGGCAAAGATGTAATACTTAGACTTTACTCAATAATCCAATCCTGATTAAACAATATCCAAGTGAGTCCACACCACCTTTCCTCTCACTGTGTGGATTATTTGCTAATTCTATAATCTCTCATCATTTGGAAAACTTCATAAGCATTAAGTATATTATCAATGTAAATATGTTTGGCTTCACCAATGTTGGAATGGTGAACACAGCACTCAGTAGGGACCATCAAATCTGGGATCCAAACTTTTCCTTTATATGAACTAGGTACTAGTCTTTGAGTCCAGATCTGAAAAGGAATCACACACATGTTTATGTTCAACAGTCAGAGCTGACCTGTAAGGGCTTCTACCACTTTAGGAAAGACAAAAAGTGTCAAAAGGTTTGTTCTACATCCAGTATTCCTCTACTTACTACCTCAGCCAGTATCTTCCTTTACTGTTGCTTTTACTACAGACCAGGTGTTTCCTGAAAAATAGATCAACAAAGACAAGGACATATTCATGCTGCCCCACCTTTGGAAACTTAATGCAGTCCATCTGCAACCTCTGAAATAGGCAAGATGGCCTAGGTATATGCCTTTCTGGAACTCTCAAAGTTCTTCCAACATTATTACAAGCACACATCATGTAACCTTGGACAAACCTGGTGGCAGCGCTGCTGGACCCCTGGAATTCCCACCATCTCTCCTCCTGACACATACATCAACCCATGTGCTGAATTCATCATCAACGGGCAGAGTGCACTTGAGAAGGCACCATTTTACCTACTCTCCAGAGCTTGTTATCACTCCTTGCTCTTACTTTAGAGGTCTTCTGGGCCTGGGTTGGCCGAGTCACCTAAACCTTAGGTTGGCTTCAGGTAATGGCTGGAGGTCTGCACTTATAGCAGTTTAATCTCCCAACTTGTTGTCTTTTTTCTTTTTTTTCTTCTTCTGGACAGCATCAGGGCATAAAACAACTCTCACACACTCAGCACTCTTCATGGGTTTCCCATGGATCCAACAAAACCTCTGCTCCCCCAGATCAGACCATAACCATGGAAGATACCAAAGGCATATATAAAATCTATATGAATATTAGTTATCTGACCACAACCATCTTACCAGCGTCAGTGAGCGCCTTCAGCTCTACCTCCTGTACTCACATTACAGAAGGGAGTGGTATTTAGGTGACAACATCAGTTTAGGCACTGACAGCATATCCTGTCTTCTGTGTGATCCATCCATACCATCTGTGAGAGAAAACTCAATATTTGACAAAGTCATCAATCAGATCTGAATGCACTTGCTCCGTGGTTTATATGACATCTAAACCTTTATATAGTCTGGTAACTCAACCTCTTATCAAAATGCTGAAAATCTTCTGTAGACTCAAGATGCTCGAAGTGCTTTATCTCCTCCAGAACTCCGTGTTCATGGCCCACATGACTGTTATAAAACAATTCTCTTAATACTTTTCAAATGCTGTTACTTTTTTTTTCAAACAAATCAAATGCTCCCATCATGTTCAGAAAATAAAACAAAATAATCAGAAAATAAAAACCGATCGGAAAACCTTATCTATCATCTAGTTTTCACTGACAGATGAAATACTTGGTGACACAGTTACTTCAGACATTCCATTTGATTTAACCACATATTAATAATGTTATTAAAACAAACCAATCTTATTGTCTTAATTTTTCCCACTTGCACGCTTATGCGACTTGTTAAAATTAAATGAACCAATTTAATTTTTTTTTCTTTCTCTAACTCTAGTGACATATCACACTATCCGTGTTTAGGGAGGAACACAAGAGGCTGTCTCTGTATAATATAATTCTACGTCACTGTCACCACACCCTTTGTCGTTTGGCAAAATGTAACTTCTCCTTTTTTGATCATTTCTAGCTAGATGTTTAACATGAAACATATAATGATTACGAACAAAGACAGACACGGGCCCATCACACACTTCACACACAAACAAATACAGTATGCATTGGAGCTCCAATAAAAACTCAAAAAAATATATGCATGACTTTATGAAAAGTTTTCAGCACAGAATCAATGAAAATGATATTTTATGCAGATCTGCCGAATATATTAGGATTTCTTGGTCTTTTTCTTCACTCCTAAAAACAGATTAGGCACAATCCCCACCAAATTAAACATTTGGGAAAAACAACAGGCTTCCTTGACGTCCATTAATTTGGGCTATAAAATAGAACTCACAAAATCTTTAGTTTGCAAACAAACAAAATGAAAAATAATGTGCACATAATATCAAATGTAAGAATGAGCTCATCTTTTACCACGTGGATTTTCTTTTGACTCAATTGTAATTTTCTCCTTTCCTGGATATTATTATCGATACCTTAACTTTAAATTCTAATTCTTATAGAAAATCTACTTTCAAAAGAAACAGACAATATCCATACTTCCTCTTTTTTCATGAACTGCAAAGTCTGGGAAAGAAGCCAAGCATACTCAAGCAAATCAAAAGTTTTGAAACTTTAAACTTAATAAACACTTAATTTTTTTTTCCTTTAAAGATAGGGTTTTTTTTCTAATTACTAATGACAGCAGTATACACTACCACATCTGCCAAAACAATATCTGAAATGGGAACTACTGCAATTCTATGTTATCAAATAATCAGATTCTGATAAGAATCTGATTCTTCACGGTTTATCCTCCTCTTCTACAGAAATGATACATTTATGACTATCGGGGACCCCACAAGAGATGGAAGACAAAGAAAATGCCGTTTAAGACCCTCTCAAAGCAACAGCCAGTACTTCCTCTTTTTTCACTCCACTCATGTTTAACTCTTTCCTTTGCTTTTTTAAAAGTAAAAACATATATACATACATATATGTGTTCCCTTCCCAATTCCTTCTCCATCATTCTCTTTATGCCACCTTTGAACCACTGCTCCCCAGCCTCTCACATTCTCACCTGCTCTTACCTTCTTCACCTGCCTAACCTTCAACGAATGCGCTGCTTCTCTCACTGTGGGACTTTCCAGATTTCAACCATCTCTTGACATGCCTGCTCTTTTGAATATTCTGCTTATATCTCTCACTGCCCTTCCTCCACACTGTCTCTCTATGATATCCACTGCAGTCACCTCCCTCTTTGAGGGGCGCCCCTCTTTCAGAGCCTTTGACTGCCTGATCCCCATTGGAGAAGAGTGGATCCGTCCCTTCTCCAATCGGACACACACACACACCTTTTGTGTTGTCCCACTACACTACACGTGAATCCAATGATTCACGTACCCCCAGTTGCTTAAATCACGCACAGCGTAACTAACTGGGCACCAACCTGCTCACACGATGCACAAAGCAAAGATACAGGTTGGCCTACAGGATCCCTGTGGACCTCACAGAGAGGTGGGCACCTTAAATACTAACTAAATGCAAGCATTGAAATAAATCTCTTTCTTGATATTCTAACTTCCTCTTTTTCCCAGTTCCTTAATTTCTATTACGGCATATTATAAAACACAGGCAATCTCCATCACTCTCATACACCTAGGTTTCAGGCACTCCATTCACTCTATACCACAGACAAGGAGGTGTTCTTTTAAAATCCCAAAGATTCCGAAAAGGACAATACTTGAACAGTGGTCATGACAAGTAGGAAGGCACAAAGTAAGAAAAATATCTTACCTGTGCAGTTCCCAGTTGCCATAATGACCAAAGCTCTTCCACGATCGTCCCCTTGGATATCTGATGGATTTTTCCCGTTTCTGCACCACGTGTCAATACAATTTAGGATAAGTCCCAAATTAGACTTAATACTCAGTTGTCTGTGGTGTTCAAATTATGTTAAATTTCCCCCTTCATGGTAAGAGGGTGCGGCCACAGCACAAGAAATGCACGTCCAGTCTCATTGCTGATCATGCAGATCTCTCCTGGTTACACCCAGGGAGCTAATTTTATTAGAAATACATGTTGGTGTAATCACACACCCCTTTGTCATCAATTTTAATATGTCCAATCACAATCATACAAGTATACATTAAACAACAAATCAAAAGAATGATAATGGCAGCCAATGGGATACACATTACTTCATCTATCTGGGAAATTCCATATGCATATATTAACTTCTGCTAAGTTCCGCTTTCCTATAGACATATCAAGTGATTATGAGTCATTTTTATTTTTAAGCATATATGACATCTAATGGAGATTAGAGATTATAAGATATAAGAGATATGGATATAAGGAGATGGAGACCACCTAATAATGAAATATACAACCCTAGCACAATTGTGTTCACCAACTAACTAAATTTCTTTAACACCTGCAGCAAGAGACATAGCAGCTTCCAAAGACACTGGAGTTTCATGAAAGGCCAAAGCGTCCTTCAGCCTTTCTGATAACCCTTGACAAAACTGACTATGGAGAGCCGGATCGTTCCATTCGGTATCCGTAGCCCACCTCCGAAACTCAGCGCAATAGATCTCAACAGAGCGCTCACCCTGACGAAGGTCATGTAACTTGGTCTCAGCCAGGGAGATGCGATCCGGGTCATCATAGGTAAGCCCCAAAGCATTGAAAAATTCATCCACCGACTGGAGAGACTGCGATCCGATCGGCAGAGAAAAGGCCCATGACTGTGCATCTCCCTTGAGCAACGAGATCACCACACCAACTCTCTGTTGCTCATTACCAGATGAATGAGGACGCAACCTAAAGTACAATTTGCACGCCTTCCTAAACAAAATAAAGTTATCACGTTCCCCAGAGAATCTATCTGGGAGTGCGACTTTAGGCTCCAGACAGGCCTGGCAACCACCACCCCCGGGACCAACAGCCTGTGGTCTCCGAATCTGGGTGATGGTCATGCGGAGGTCAGCTACCTCCAAAGACAGCCCCTGCAGCTGCCCGGCGAGTACAGCAATAGGATCCATGGCTGTACAGATACAAACAACAAAGGTAATTGGCGGTTAATAATGTCACGCGCAGCTGGGGGGGAACCAAACCAAGCATAGGAGGGAAAGGAGATTAGGCCTAGAAACTAAGGAAGGAAGATGGACACCTCCTACAGGAAACCCTGGCTCAAATCCTGTCTATGTACCAGTATGAACAGGCCTCAAAGGTAGGCAAGTTCATACACAGGAACCTAAACACCAAACTGATCCTATAGGACCCTTGAAACTAATGACAGGAAGGACGGACAGGAGTCTCCCTAAGGCCTAATAACAAAACAACAAGAGTGAAAAGGAAACTTATCTTTCAATGAAGAAATGGAGGCTCCAGGATACAAAAATCAGAAACTGCTGCTCACTACCACAACACTGAAGCTATAAACCGCAAGGAATAGTGGGAGAAGAAGCAATATATAGGGTAGAGACAATTACCACACCAGGAACACCTGAGGGAAAAGGGTGTGGTAAAAACCAACAACAAAAAGGGAAAACATGTCAGATTACACCACGTGTTGCCAATCTGACAGACCTCCTGTTATCTGTCATAGGAATGTCCGTGACAATAACTCAAATGCATACTTGTTTTGGTGGTGGTGATAGTAGTAGTGGCACTTATAGCTGTGTTTGTGCTGGTGGTGGTAGGGACACTAGTAGCCATGGTGAAATTAGCACTTGGGACAAATACAGAGGAGGGGATTGTGAGGGTACCAAGGAACCAACAATGACAATGACAACAATGATAAATGTAGTGGGGAGGATGAGGACTATGACAATGGTTGTCTGTTTGACAGGACCTGGGAGCCAGACTAGGGTGCTGATGAGGAGGTGAAATCAGAGGAGGAAGGTAGCAATAAAAAGGGAAAGCAACATATAGCCTAAACCTCCCAAGCATTATTATTGAAAACGTGACTCATTATTCTGCA
Organism: Rhinella marina; assembly: GCA_900303285.1. NCBI lineage: Eukaryota > Metazoa > Chordata > Amphibia > Anura > Bufonidae > Rhinella > Rhinella marina. Next base: position 11,094 of record ONZH01007187.1, read on the forward strand.
AATGTGATGCAGTTCTGTGCCTTCACAAACATTTTATTCTTCTCTATTCGTGTTTTTAGCCAGCTGTCCATAAAACATGTCTAATTGTTCCGCAAATGTGGCACAGTTTTGAGCCTTTTCCCAAGTTTTATTTAGCAGGCATTATTATTTCTGGCCAGATGTCCATAAAGCATGTTCTGCAAAATGTGGCACTGTTCAACGCATTCACCAAAATTTAATTTGGCAACAGGCACTGGTATCTCTGGCCAGCTATCTATAAAAATTGTCTGGTCACTCTTCTAATGTGGCAAACTTCCATGCCTTCACCAGAATTTAATTCAGCAGGCATTGCTATCTCTGGTCAGAAGGCCATAAAAATTGTATCATCAAATCTCATCCAAATGTAGCCCAGTTCTGTACCTTCCCCCATGTTTTATTCATTAGGCAGTAGTACTTCTGTTAAAATTGTTTTAAAATGACTGGGTCCTTTTCCCCACAAATATCTGTTCCCTGACTCCATGGACTTCTTGGGTGGCAGATTGGAACAGTGGTTGGAACTGGCCCAGTTTGCTATAGCACCTCCCGCACCTGCACAGTTTTTTTTCTCCCTGGCTGTGACGCTCTCCGCTGTGATTGGATCGCGGCACAGCCAGGGAGAAGGAGACGCCCATTGAGAAACCCTGGCGTCTCCTCCTCCCTGTTCCAATGCTCAGTATTAGCATACTGAGCGCGAAAAATACAGGGAGGCACAGCGGGGCGCAGGAACGCTATTTTGAAAAACCTGGCAGGTTGGCAGCATCAGAGGGGGGTACCATGCAAGTAAAGGTATTTATTTACACTAACTTAAAAGCATGAAAGGTCCTCTTTAAGTGTATCAAAGGTAGACAGAGCCTCAGGAGACCAAAGGAGAGAATCTTCCCTTTCCTGGTTAAGCCAGTCAAAGATTTGGCAATAACTGAAAACTTAGAAGTGTTTAATTACAATATTAATATAGGCTGCTCACATTCGATTACATTGTATCTGTTATCTACAATCTTTTTATTCTAAGAGGTGTAAATTGCATTAGAGCCAGTTTGCCAAATGCATATTGTTTCAATCTGTTTTGAACATGTGCTCTCAGAACACAGGTTTTGTATTCACAAGTTTACCCGATTATCACATATTTTGTTCCCTGGTGTTATTCCCAACATGGCAAGGATGATATAGAAACACAGCATCTTTTGCAGCTGTTTCTAAATGTCACACAGTGAGCTAGCTGGCAATGGGCTAGTAAAACGTCTGGCAATCTCCCCATAGGCCATATGTGTGCCTTTGACTCCAAGTCTTGAGGACACAGGATGCATTGACTTGATGTTGATATCTAAATGGCTATGGCTATACCCAACATAAGTTAAAGAGGAAATAAAATTGATGATATTTTATTTGAAAAGAGATGCTGGCTGATCCATTGTGTGATGTTTTATGACACTAGCATTTTAATTTACTACAAATACATTTATTTTTAGTTACAAATGAGCTAAACAGGCATTGCTAAAACAAGTCATCTCAAAAGCTTAAGCAACCTCCTAAAACGTATATGCACAAAGTTACATAATAATTAATTTTGCCAACAGGTGGTCACTAATGATTCAATAAATGTTGCAGAAATGAATAATACAGGTATATATGAGAAACTTTGTAATATATCTTTCAAAAGAAAAAACTCTTTCTTCGTGTATCAGGCTCTTTTCCTCCCCTTTCCAAAACTAAGATATCTATCCTAGCTATCTTGAGAGACTGTCAGCTCACCAAAGGATCAGATTACATGCTACCCATAGAAGTCTCTGGAGACGGGTATTTACAGTGTCCTGTCATACTCTGCACCGAAGAACCTGTGCTGTGAATAGCTTTGCTCTGGAATCAAACAACAGTTTTTAAGCTAACTTGGTGGTCAGGTATAACCACAATATTAGGGTATGTTCCCTTGTGGTGAAAACAGTATGAATATGCAGTTAGTGTTTTCATTCTTCAGCATATCAACTTACATTGCAGGTTTTACCCGCAGCTTTCAACCTTTACATTTTGGGAATTTTTTGAAGTGGTAGATTTCAGAGAATATCCACAATGGAACTTTCCATCCCACGGTTATATAACCTTACTTTACTATGTCAAAAATAAACATAGAAGATCTAATTGAAATATGTCATGTATGTTTAATGCTATAAACTAGTCAACATTTCTATGGATCATCATATGGTTTTCCAGTGTTCAGGGTTGTCCAGGTTCTACATATTGTTGATCTAATCGTAATGTTTCTCCCTCCTGTAAGATATCTTTTGTGGAACTTCTGAAGAATTTGGGAGGGTCTCCATCCAACTTTCTGCACATATCTGGATCAGAAAGCGTTTTGACAATCTTCTTCTGATAAATATCATTGTCCAATACTAGAGATGAGCGAAGTTTTCAAAAATTCGATTCAGATGCTTTGCCAGAATTTTCCCAAAAATGTGTTTTGATCTGAATTAATCACAAATCATGTTATCTATCAGTTATTTCCTGGCCTGCAGGGAGAGTGGATCTCGCATCACTTTGCAGCACAGAAACGCGCATATCTAGTCCGTTGTGGCAGTGAAACTGTTACTGTGCGTCATTATGACAGGCAGGTGTCACTCTTAGACTCAGTTCACACTTCACTTATTTGGTCAGTTAAGGGTCAAAAACTAACCAGCCCTACAGGTCAATGTTAGGTATAATGTACTTAACCATGCAGTGGCCCAAGATCCTACTATAGAGTGAAAGCTCAGTCTCCTTTTACACTGTCTGCTGATTCCACATAGATTGCTAGACCTGTTCTGTTACATGCTGATACAAGTAGCAGGGCCCATGACAAGGTGGGGAGGGTGTCAGCAGTCAGCTTGTGTTGACCCTTCTTCTGATCTGATCAGAGGAACAACCCCCAAAAGTGATTCCTGTCTTTTGAGCTTCCGCCTTCACACGGTCAATATTTGGTCAGTAATTGATCAGTATTGGTAAGGCCAAAAATAACAGGAGTGGGTCCAAAACAGAGATGACACGTGATGGGAATATTTGCATGTGTTCTGTGTTTTGTTCCCACGCCTGCTTCTGGCTTTTAAAACATGATCAAATACTGATGCAAAATACTGGCCATGTAATAGAGGCCTCATGCTCAATTTGCATGAGATTTGGCCATTTGCTTCTGGAATCTCTTTTATTTAGATGGGAAATAAGTCCTGCATGCAGGACTTTAATGGCCTCTATCACATGGTCAGTATTTGGTCAGTTTTTTTGCATCAGTATTTCATCAGTTTTAGTAAGTACAAAAAAACAGGAGTGGGTCCAAAATAGAGATAACACATAATGGAAATATTTGCATGTCTTCTGTGTTTTGGACCCACTCCTGCTTCCAAATCATGATTAAATCCTGATGCAAAATACTGAATGTGTGATAGAGATCTAATGGCTGCACCAAAGACAGAATCTGTTGTGTTTTTCGGTTATTCTGACAGATCATAAGAAAGGAAAAATAAATGATGATGTTGGTGAGGGTGGCATCAGCAGGAGGAATCAACATAGTGGCCTAGTCACAGAGTGGGGGGAGTGTCAACAGCATGAGGAGTCAACATGGTGGCCCATTCACAGAGTGATGAGGGTGGCAACAGCATAAGGAGTCAACATAGTTGCCCAGTCACAGAGTGGGGGGTGGCAACAGCATGAAGAGTCAAGAATAGTGGCTTAGTCACAGAGTGGGAAGGGTGTCAACAGCATGAGGAGTCAACACAGTGGCCCAGTCACATAGTGGGAAGAGTGGCAACAACATGAGTAGTCAACATGGTGGCCCATTTACGAAGTGGGAGCCAACAGCAGTGGCAGCAACAGCACAAGATGGTGGGTGGCAGTAGGAGAAGATGGCAGCAGGTGCGTGGAATCAGGTGGGTGGCAGCATCAGAAGTAACGGGCCATTTTTCACAATGTTCTGGTGTGCCAGCACACTGCAGTCAGAGTATTACTGCCAGAATGATCTAGTATGATACATCAGACACCAGCATGTGGAAATCCTGGCTGATCCATGCCTGATTTATCTTTACCAAAGTTAATCTGTCAACATTTCCTGTTGAAAAGCGAGTTCTCTTTAGGGCAACTATGCCCCCCACTGCAATAAACATCTACTCTGATACCACACTACTGGCCGGGCAAAAAAGCTTGGCCAGGGCAAACTCTGCGAGAAATCAAGTTTGGCTGCCCAGTAGTCCAGGGTATCTTGGATCTGGGGTGGCACTGTGCAGACCAAGTATGCCACCACCTGCTGGTTCAGGTTCTGCTCCATGTCCTGCTGCTGCTTGGTGGTTTCTTCAGCAGGTGGGTAAACAAAAGTGCTTATTAGAGACTTCATAATTAAATAGTCAGTATGTGGTAGCATAAATCAGTGTTGCTTCTAACATACATATTTACAGTACAATACACATTAGTACTGTACTGTATGTCTACAGGACATACAACCAGTGTGGCTTATTTACAATGTTCATTGCACCCTCGCCAAGGTATATGACTCCCCCAGAATGGAAGTATTGAATTGCAGACTGTCAGTGACATTTATGACCAATATACAGATATGTCCAGAGCATGTGCAAACAGTGTGTCCCCCCCCTTGTGTAGTACCTTTCCTTGAAGTACCCCAGCAGTAGTTTCCTAGTAGTAAACACCCACATGTCATATACAGTATGAAACACATTACATTGCACTTCCAAAATGGCATATGATACATAGTAACAGTCCAAGAATCCATCAAGATGGAATAGGCACAACAAGGTCATCATAACCCATAACAATGGTACTTTATGACCATCAGTCTTATGTTTTAGAAGAAAAGGTTTTTAACTGTTCAGTTTGCCCAGTGTATCAGGAACCATGAAATTTTATGGAAGCGCAATAACCTAACTTTTTTTTTAGCTTTAAGTGATTTATTTGAAGTTCAGTTTGACAAAATGGGGAAAGGAAGAAATATAGTAGATTATGTTGGACAAGTAATGGTATTTCTGGCTGCTGTTGAAGTATAAATGTTCCTGATGGCAATAACCAGACTAAGATGCAGCAATAGTGAGAATAACTATATCCTATAAGATGCCAGTCCAAGCAGAGTTTTATGGATTTACATAATTATTCTGTCATGTCTGTTGAAATGACATAATTAATGGTATGATTTTAAGTCATAAATGTCACTAAATGAAATATTGCTCACTGTTGCTTTCCAAAAATCATAATATTTACATGATAATATAATATGACTTAAGGAAACGGAGATGCAAAAATGGAAAATCAATGTTGAGGACATAATATTATTTCAATAATTCTATATTTTAGGAGACAGTATAATTACGATATTCATGTGATTTATGGTTCTAAATTAGTTTTTTTCTAAATGTTAGAAAATATTTATGAACTTTGAATATAGTTATTATCCATGTAAAATAACACTAGAAATTAAGGAGACAAATGTCAGAATGAATGACATATCAAAAAGTGTTTAAAAGTGAACCTTCCCCAGTGTTTGAAGGTCCACTAATGATGTTTCCTTCTTACAAAAGTGCAACATTAACAGATGCATTACTAATATGTTATACAATATTCATGCACTCCCTGCTATCTGTGAGTGCTGTGAGTGATGTGAGCATAATCTTCTGAGTATCCTATGAGATGTAGCTTCAGAATAGTTGTCCCTGCCATCTTCTTGTAAGAGCTGACAGGGAGAAACCAGTCAATCACAAGCAGGATGCAGAGGAGACAAACTGAACCTATATCCCACAGGAATACACTGACATGTAACTGAAGTCACATGTCAAGAAGCTCTATTACTTAGCTTTCCTTATATCAAGGAAAGACAGATGCATAGGGGTCCAGAAGTAAGAAGGGGGTCTTCTGAACATATTTGTTAGAAGTAGAGATGAGCAAATCTATTCGCCACTTCATAGATTCGATACGAATCTTTGTTATTTTTCTACACCGAAGCGAATCCGAATCTTTTCAGATTCGCTTCGGAAGATTCTTTTTAAATCTTTGTACGCTAACGCTACGTACGCATAATATAATTTGTACTCTAATGCTATGCATCTGATAATTTGTATGCTAATGTGTACGTATTCAGTAAAGTAGCGTACTTTTACTGTGTGTTTGTTATTTGTGCTGGCGTAGACAATAATAAACTAAAGGTTCGTACACACTTTGTACACTCATGCGTACTTATTCGCGGGAATGTTTGCAGATCACAAATTTTTTTTAAAGCAACTTGAACCGAATGGAATCTTATCAGAGGAGAATCTTTTAAAAAATTCAGCGAATATTCGCCGAAGTGAATCTTGGAAGATTTGCTCATCTCTAGTTAGAAGTAATAGACTGGAGCAGGGCCAGAGGAGTGCCCTAGATTGCAGCAGAGCCCTGATCAGGGTTGTCAACCAGAATTTTTCTTTTTTTTTTCTGGACAGCTTATACCAAATTCAGGGACATCCAACATTTTTTTACAGACAAATTGGTAAACCATGATGAATGATAAAGATTATAAGTAATAAATGTGTCACGACAGGGAAACAAGGGATAGTGTGCCCTGTCTGAACCCCACCTCTTTCCCTGCCTACTTACAGTAGATGCCCTAGGCGACAAAACCGTAACTTGGAGACGGTCCCTATGCTGAGTACGTGCACAGGGTAGGGAAGGGAACACAGGGAAAGACGAACACAGACAGAAACAAACACAATAGCAGAATCGTCAGCAAGCCAAGTCAAGAACAGGAGGTCACGTCAAATACCGAGGGGAATCACAAAAGCGTAGTCTAAGTCCAAAGTCAAAATCCAATATACCAATAATCCAAAAGCAAGGTCCAACACACAGCACTGATCTCAGAAGACTAGTCACAGGCATCTGAGTGAGGCAGTTGCCATCTTTAAATAGCCCGCCCAGGATCATGTGATGTGGCCAGCATCACATGACCTGAGGCGGAGCAAGCTGTCCAAACAATATGTAAAGTAGCCATGTGGTGTGATCAGCACCACATGGCTAAACCCAAACAGAGAATTAACTCATGAAGTGCTGGCTGACAAGACCAGCACTTCAATTCCCTATTGCTCGTCTCTAGGGGGGCGGAGAGGTCCGGCGACGCCGACCTCGCGTGACAGTACCCCCCCTTCACGAGGGGCCACCGGACCCTTACCAGCGGGAGCAGGCTTATCGGGATGCTGCAGATGGAACTTTTGGATGAGCGAGTCTGCATGCATCCTGGTCAACGGTACCCAAGACCTGTCCTCAGGACCGAACCCCTTCCAATGTACGAGGTACTGGAAGGAATTCCGGACCCTTCTCACATCCACAATTCTGGCAATCTCATGCTCCATTTGTCCTGCTACCTCAACCGGAGGCGGAGACTGTTCCTCAGGACCAACGGGAGCAACATAACGTTTGAGCAAAGACACATGAAAAACATTATGAACACGAAGGGAGTCGGGTAAACATAACCTAAAAGAAACCGGATTGATCACCTTGGTGATCCTGTAAGGACCAATGAAGCGAGGTGCAAACTTATAGGATGGTACCCTCATGTTGAGATTTTTAGTCGATAACCATACCTTATCCCCAACCTTAAAATTCACACCCTTAGAACGTTTTCTATCAGCCTTAGCTTTTTGAACTCCTTGGGCCTTTTCCAAGTTCGACTGAACCTGTGCCCAAACTGTGCACAGTTCTTGAGAAAAATCATTGACCTCTGGGACAACCGACGCAGATGGGGAAAAGGAGCTAAAGCGTGGATGAAAACCCATATTGCAGAAAAACGGCGACATCCCAGAGGATGAATTAACACGATTATTAATTGCAAATTCAGCCAGAGACAGGAATCTGGCCCACACATGTTGGTTATCAGAAACATAACATCTGAGATATTGCTCAACGGATTGGTTAAGACGTTCAGTCTGACCATTGGTCTCCGGATGAAAGGCTGATGAAAAGGACAAAGAGATACCAATCTTATTACAGAACGCCCTCCAGAACCTAGACACAAACTGTACTCCCCTATCAGAAACGATATTCTCAGGAACACCATGTAGTTTGACAATATTATCAATAAACACGGACGCCAAGACCTTCGCAGAGGGTAATTTACACAAAGGAATAAAATGACACATTTTGCTGAATCTGTCAACCACCACAAATATCACGGTTTTACCCTCAGAGCCCGTCTCCTATCAAGGTCCAGGAGGAGCCTATGCAGTTGGGAGTTACTATGAGGGATCAGAGACGCTTGAGAGGGGCCTGTGATTCTGTCACGACAGGGAAACAAGGGATAGTGTGCCCTGTCTGAACCCCACCTCTTTCCCTGCCTACTTACAGTAGATGCCCTAGGCGACAAAACCGTAACTTGGAGACGGTCCCTATGCTGAGTACGTGCACAGGGTAGGGAAGGGAACACAGGGAAAGACGAACACAGACAGAAACAAACACAATAGCAGAATCGTCAGCAAGCCAAGTCAAGAACAGGAGGTCACGTCAAATACCGAGGGGAATCACAAAAGCGTAGTCTAAGTCCAAAGCCAAAATCCAATATACCAATAATCCAAAAGCAAGGTCCAACACACAGCACTGATCTCAGAAGACTAGTCACAGGCATCTGAGTGAGGCAGTTGCCATCTTTAAATAGCCCGCCCAGGATCATGTGATGTGGCCAGCATCACATGACCTGAGGCGGAGCAAGCTGTCCAAACAATATGTAAAGTAGCCATGTGGTGTGATCAGCACCACATGGCTAAACCCAAACAGAGAATTAACTCATGAAGTGCTGGCTGACAAGACCAGCACTTCAATTCCCTATTGCTCGTCTCTAGGGGGGCGGAGAGGTCCAGCGACGCCGACCTCGCGTGACAAAATGTCTATAGCTCAATATAGTAACACCTCATCACCAGCATTTAGTATGAGTTGTAAAATGATAATAATTACCACCAAAATAATCTATTCAAGTACCACTTGCCTCAAAAAGTCACGGACATGTCTATTTTTTTTCAGTGACACAGGAAAAAAATATTTTTGTATGGACTGTCCAGAAATTTCTGGATAGGTGGCAACCCTGGCCCTGATAAGGGAAGAGCTCAGTTTTGATGGGGAGTGACTTATCAATGTCATTAGCTGGGGCAGGGCTTTGTATCTGCAGGATTCTGATTGCAGGAGGTGAGCCCTGGGATGTGAGGAGTATTCATAGCAGTATGTGGTGGGTATTCATAGTAATGCGATTTAAGCATTTTAGTGAAACATTGTGATATTTATACAGTATATGAATGACAAACAGGCTGAGTGACATGTCTGATCAATTTGTGATTTGTTTGCTGTGCCCAATGTGTGACTCAAAATCTCATCGCTGTTAAACAGTGTTGAAATCAAACAAACCATGGCCAGCTCTAACAGGTAATCCAGTGCGTGGAAATGGTAGGGAACACCAGAAGAAAAAGTCTACAAGTTCCTGCCACCAGATAAAAACACCAACTCATTTATAGATTTTTCTTAAGATCCATAGGTACAGGACACACAATGTACTGACAATGAAGCCGTGATGCCTTTCATGTGTACATTATCTGTGTTTTTATGCAGTGGCTGGAACTTGTATTTCTGCTGTGTAAGTACAGTACATACCCCCAAATGGTAACACCCAGTTCTCAATGCATTCACACTTTCTATCTCTTTAATATTAATTAGAGATGAGCGAACATACTCATCCGAGCTTGGTGCTCGTTCGAGTATTAGGGTACTCGTAAGTGCTCGCTGCTCGGACGAGTATCTCGCCATACTCGAGGAAATGGCAACTTCCGCATCGTGCTTTTTTGGCGCCTATAATCACAGCCAATCACAAGCCAGGAGACTCTGCGGTACACCCAGCATCACGTGGGGCCCTTACATGTCGATAGCAGGGGTTGGCTGGCCTGATCAGGTGACCCTGGAATATACTAGTGACTGGCCGCGGTGCTCGGCTCAGATGCTGTCTGGATCTCGTTAGGGGTAGAGCTGCTGCCTTTCAGGGACAGTGTTAGGGCCTGAAGTTAGTTCTCTGTTAGGCAGGAATCACCCACAAAGAACCCAACAGCCCTTCTAAGGGCTAGAAGAAATTTTTTTTTTGTCTCCTGGCTTGGCTGGCTGGCTGGCACTAGTAGTGCAGCTATCGCCATATCTAACGCTGTTTTTTTTTTATTGTTCTATCTCAGTGATACAAATCCATTGCACACAGCAGTGTGGAACCATTCTGTCTGTCACAGTTCAGCACACTCACTCCAATCTATATATACTGTCCAGGTGACACTTTCTGTACGTCACAGAATACAACCAAGTCATTTGCTACCAATAACGTATACAGCTTGATCCATAAAACTCTCTGTGCGACATTTGTCTGGGTCGCAGTCTAAACAGCCACCTTTAACAGGGTGTCAGTCAGTTCTACCATAGTTTCTGCACGTCACGTTCCCAAAAAAACAAAATTTAAAAAAAAATATAAAAAACAAAATATAAAAAAAAATAAGTTTTTCAGTTGTTTTAGCTCAGTGATACAAATCCATTTTACTCAGCTGCGTGTAACCTTTCTGTGTGTCACAGTTCAGCACACTCGCTCCAATCCGTATAATCTGTCCAGGTGACACTTTCTGTATGTCACAGAATACAACCAAGTCATTTGCTACCAATATCATCTACAGCTTGATCCAGAAAACTCTGTGTGCGACATTTGTCTGGGTCACAGTCTAAATAGCCACCGTTAACAGGGTGTCAGTCAGTTCTACCATAGTTCCTGCACGTCACGTTCCCAAAAAAACAAAATTAAAAAAAAATATATAAAAAACAAAATTAAAAAAAAAATAAGTTTTTCAGTTGTTTTAGCTCAGTGATACAAATCCATTTTACTCAGCTGCGTGTAACCTTTCTGTGTGTCACAGTTCAGCACACTCGCTCCGATCCGTATATACTGTCCAGGTGACACTTTCTGTACGTCACAGAATACAACCAAGTCATTTGCTACCAATATCATCTACAGCTTGATCCAAAATACTCTCTGTGCGACATTTGTCTGGGTCGCAGTATAAATAGCCACCGTTAACAGGGTGTCAGTCAGTTCTACGATAGTTTCTGCACGTCACATTCCCAAAAAAACAAAATTTAAAAAAAAAATTAGTTTTTCAGTTGTTTTAGCTCAGTGGTACAAATCCATTTTACTCAGCTGCGTGTAACCTTTCTGTGTGTCACAGTTCAGCACACTCGCTTCGCTCCGTATATACTGTCCAGGCGACACTTTCTGTACGTCACAGAATACAACCAAGTCATTTGCTACCAATATCATCTACAGCTTGATCCAGAAAACTCTCTGTGCGACATTTGTCTGGGTCGCAGTCTAAATAGCCACCGTTAACAGGGTGTCAGTCAGTTCTACGATAGTTCCTGCACGTCACATTCCCAAAAAAAACAAAATTAAAAAAAAATATTAAAAAAAATACGTTTTTCAGTTGTTTTAGCTCAGTGATACAAATTCATTTTACTCAGCTGCGTGTAACCTTTCTGTGTGTCACAGTTCAGCACACTCGCTCCGATCCGTATATACTGTCCAGGTGACACTTTCTGTACGTCACAGAATACAACCAAGTCATTTGCTACCAATAACATCTACAGCTTGATCCAGAAAACTCTCTGTGCGACATTTGTCTGGGTCGCAGTCTAAATAGCCACCGTTAACAGGGTGTCAGTCAGTTCTACCATAGTTCCTGCACGTCACGTTCCCAAAAAAAACAAATTTTTTTAAAAAAATATAAAAAACAAAATTTAAAAAAAATTAGTTTTTCAGTTTTTTTAGCTCAGTGATACAAATCCATTTTACTCAGCTGCGTGTAACCTTTCTGTGTGTCACAGTTCAGCACACTCGCTCCGATCCGTATATACTGTCCAGGTGACACTTTCTGTACGTCACAGAATACAACCAAGTCATTTGCTACCAATATCATCTACAGCTTGATCCAGAAAACTCTGTGTGCGACATTTGTCTGGGTCGCAGTCTAAATAGCCACCGTTAACAGGGTGTCAGTCAGTTCTACGATAGTTCCTGCACGTCACGTTCCCAAAAAAAACTAAATTAAAAAAAAAATATAAAAAACAAAATATAAAAAAAAAATAAGTTTTTCAGTTGTATATACTGTCCAGGCGACACTTTCTGTACATCACTTAATTCTACCAGACTGAACAAGTTTGTGGGTTTCAGTACACCAGGCCCTTTTAATTTTTTTTTTTTTATATCATACACTTATTTACAAAAAATGTTGAACCCCAGGGCTAAGGGTCGAGGACGAGGGCGTGGGCGTGGGCATTCAAATACTGCAGGGGGCAGAGGCCGTGGTCCTGGGCAGGGTGAGGCAGTACCTGCTGATGAGGCAGCAGGGGAATTCCGCAGAGCTACACTCCCTAGCTTCATGTCTCAACTTACAGGGACACGTGGTAGAGGACTGTTGAAACCACAACAGTGCGAACAGCTGATCTCGTGGATTGCGGACAATGCTTCAAGTAATTTGTCCACCAGTCAGTCTTCCACGCAGTCCACCCACGTTACCCAAGGGAGCACTCCTATGGCTCCTCCATCTCAACCTCCTTCCCCCCAGTCTGCCCCCTCCCAGGAAAATTTGGAATGCGATCCGGCATACTCTCAGGAACTGTTTTCTGGACCCTTCCCAGAGTCACAAACCACTTCTCAGGTTGCTTCTGACCTCGTTCCTGATGCCCAAGTTTTCCAACTGTCGCAGTCTGTGGGTGATGATGATGATGATGACAATGTTGACTTAGTGGAAGAAGTTTGTAAAGAGGTGTCGGACGATGAGGAGACACGGTTGTCAGACAGTGGTGAAGTTGTTGTTAGGGGAGGAATTCCGAGGGGGGAGCAGACTGAGGAATCGGAGGATGATGAGGTGACTGACCCAAGCTGGGTTGATATGCCGAGTGAAGACAGTGCTTCTGAGGCGGAGGCGAGTGCTGCACCAGAACAGGTTGTAAGAGGCAGTGGTGTGGCCAGAGGGAGAAGCAGGGCCAGAGATGGTGCATCAGCAGCAACTGTTTCACGTAGTGAAGCTTCCGTGGCGAGGCCTAGATGTTCGCAAGTCTGGAGGTTCTTTAAAGAAAGTGAGGATGACCGACGGACTGTGGTGTGCAACCTGTGCCACACCAGGATCAGCAGGGGTGCCACCACTACTAGGCTAACCACCACCAGCATGCGCAGGCATATGAGTGCTAAACACCCCACTCAATGGAACCAAGGCCGTTCACCACCTCCTGCGGGTCACACCACTGCTCCTTCCCCTGTGTCGCTTGCTGCCTCTGCTAGTCAACCCCCTGCGTCACTCGCTGCCTCTGCTAGTCAACCCCCTGCCCAGGTCCCCGGCACGAGCGCCTCCCACCGGAAAACCACACCGTCGCCTCCACGATCCTCCACAGTGTCCACCAACGTGTCCCAGCGCAGCGTTCAGCTGTCTTTACAGCAGACGCTGGAGCGCAAGAGGAAATACAGTTCCACCCACCCACATGCCCAAGCCCTCAACGTCCACATCTCCAAATTGCTTAGCCTGGAGATGCTGCCCTATAGGCTGGTAGAGACCTAGGCCTTTCGAAATCTCATGGCGGTGGCTGCCCCTCGGTATTCCGTCCCCAGCCGCCACTATTTTTCCCGATGTGCCGTCCCAGCCCTACACCAGCACGTGTCAAAGAACATCATCCGTGCCCTGACCAACGCTGTTTCTGAGAAGGTCCACCTAACCACGGACACGTGGACAAGTGCTGCCGGGAAGGGACACTATATCTCACTGACGGCACATTGGGTTAACTTGGTGGAGGCTGGGACCGAGAATGACCCTGGGGCCGCTCATGTACTGCCCACACCGAGGATTGCGGGGCCTACCTCGGTCACGGTCTCTCAGACGTACTATGCCTCCTCCTCCTCCGACCCCTCCTCCTCCTCCTTCACCGAATTACCATCCGTGGGCACGGCGCCTTCAGTCGGTAGCTCTAGGCGCAGCAGCAGTGCCGTGGGTAAGCGCCAGCAGGCGGTGCTCAAACTGCTGAGCTTAGGTGACAAAAGGCACACCGCCCAAGAACTATTACAGGGCATCACGGCGCAGACCAATCTGTGGCTGGCACCGCTGAACCTCAAGCCAGGCATGGTTGTGTGTGACAACGGGCGTAACCTGGTGGCGGCTCTGCAACTCGGCAGACTGACACATGTGCCATGCCTGGCCCACGTGTTCAATCTAATAGTTCAGCGGTTCCTCAAGACATACCCCAATCTGTCTGATTTGCTCACCAAGGTGCGCCGCATCTGTGCGCATTTCCGCAAGTCGAGCACAGATGCTGCCACTGTCAGGGCAGCGCAGCGCCGCCTACAACTGCCCGCTCACCGACTGTTGTGCGACGTGCCCACGAGATGGAATTCCATATTAAATATGTTATCCAGAGTTTACCAGCAGCGCAGAGCGATTGTAGACTGCCAGATGTCATCTTCCACCAGAACTGGTAGTCAGGTCTCTCAGATTCCTCAAGTCTACAATGAGGAGTGGACGTGGATGTCTGATATCTGCCAGGTGTTGAGCAACTTTGAGGAGTCAACACAGATGGTCAGCGGCGATGCCGCCATTATCAGCCTCACCATCCCGCTGCTTTGCCTGTTGAAAAACTCACTGCTCAGCATCAAGTCGGATGCTTTGCGCTTGTCACAAGAGACGGTGGAGGAAGATACGTCGCTTGATAGCCAGAGCACCCTCCGGTCTGTTTCTCAGCGCGTATCGGAGGAGGGGGATGAGGATGAGGAGGAAGAGGAGGAGAATGTCGGCAAGACAGTAGAGGGTACCAGTGCTCAGTCCTTAACTTTTGAGCGTGTATGGGCTGAAGAGTAGGACTTGGAGGAGGAGGAGGAGGAAATGGAGAGTCAGACCAGTGAGGAGAGGGAATTCTTGCGTGTTGGAACTCTGGCGCACATGGCAGACTTCATGTTAGGCTGCCTATCCCGTGACCCTCGCATTAGAAGAATTTTTTCAAACACCGATTACTGGGTGTTCACTCTCCTGGACCCACGGTACAAGCAGAACCTTTCCACTCTCATCCCTGCAGAGGAAAGGAGTATGAGAGTGAATAGATATCAACAGGCCCTGGTGCACAAGCTGAAACAATTCTTCCCATCTGACGCCGCTAGCGGCAGAGGGCATGGTTCTGTGGGCCAAGTAGCGGGGGAGAGGAGCCGAGCAGGCAGCTTGTCCAGCACTGGCAGGGGAACGCTCTCCAAGGCCTTTGCCAGTTTTATGTCACCCCAGCAAGACACTGTCACCTGTCCCCAGTCTAGGCAGAGTAGGGGGGAGCTGTACAGAAAGATGGTGAGGGAGTACCTAGCTGACCATACCAACGTCCGTAGCGATCACTCTGCTCCATACAACTACTGGGTTTCAAAGCTGGACACGTGGCCTGAACTGGCACTGTACGCCTTGGAGGTGCTGGCCTGCCCTGCCGCTAGCGTGCTGTCAGAGCGGGTATTCAGTGCAGCTGGTGGCGTCATCACCGATAAGCGTACACGCCTGTCAACTGACAGCGCTGACAGGCTGACGCTTATGTTAAAGAAATTTAGTTAGTTGGTGAACACAATTGTGCTAGGGTTGTATATTTCATTATTAGGTGGTCTCCATCTCCTTATAGACATATCTCTTATATCTTATAATCTCTAAGCTCCATTAGATGTCACATATGCTTAAAAATAAAAATGACTCATAATCACTTGATGTGTCTGTAGGAAAACAGGAACTTAGCAGAAGTTAATATATGCATATGGAATTTCCCAGATAGATGAAGTAATGTGTATCCCATTGGCTGCCATTATCACTCTTCTGATTTGTTGTTCAATGTATACTTGTATGATTGTGATTGGACATATTAAAATTGATGACAAAGGGGGGCATGATTACACCAACATGTATTTCTAATAAAATTACCTCCCTGGGTGTAACCAGGAGAGATCTGCATGATCAGCAATGAGACTGGACGTGCATTTCTTGTCCTGTGGCCGCACCCTCTTACCATGAAGAGGGAAATTTAATATAATTTGAACACCACAGACAACTGAGTATTAAGTCTAATTTGGGACTTATCCTAAATTACATTAACATGTGGTGCCGAAACGGGAAAAATCCATCAGATATCCAAGGGGACAATCGTGGAAGAGCTTTGGTCATTATGGCAACTGGGAACTGCACCTTCAAATACACAGGTAAGATATTTTTCTTACTTTGTGCCTTCCTACTTTTCATGACCACTGTTCGAGTATTGTCCTTTTCGGAATCTTTGAGATTTTAAAAGAACACCTCCTTGTCTGTGGTAGGAGTGAATGGTGTGCCTGAAACCTAGGTGTATGATGAGAATGACGGAGATTGCCTATGTTTTATAATATGCCGTGATAGAAATTAAGGAACTGGGAAAAAGAGGAAGTTAGAATATCAAGAAAGAGATTTATTTCAATGCTTGCATTGTTAGTATTTAAAGTGCCCATCTCTGTGACATCTGTAGATACCCAACACCAACCCAATCTCTGCAAGAACTGTTTGATGTGAGCGGAGTTGGAAGCCCAGTCCAGGACTGGGAGGATCGGTCTGCAAGAACTGTTTGATGTGAGCAGACCGATGAGCCTGCAAGAACTGTTTGATGTGAGCAGGTGGTGAGGCGAATCAGGGTATTCGCGCGTGGTGGGAGAAGGGACAGATCCACTCTTCTCCAATGGGATCAGGCAGTCGAAAGGCTCTGAAAAAGGGGCGCCCCTCAAGGGTGACTGTAGTGGATATCATAGAGAGGCAGAAGAGGAGGAGGGGCAGTGAGAGATATAAGCAGAATATTCAAAAGAGCAGGCATGTCAAAAGATGATTAATCTGGAAAGCTAGATGGTTGAAATCTGGAAAGTTCCACAGTGACAGAAGCAGCGCATTCGTTGAAGGTTAGGCAGGTGAAGAAGGTAAGAGCAGGTGAGGAGAAAGTGAGAGGCTGGGGAGCAGTGGTTCAAAGGTGGCATAAAGAGAATGATGGAGAAAGAATTGGGAAGGGAACACATATGTATGTATATATGTTTTTACTTTTAAAAAGCAAAGGAAAGAGTTAAACATGAGTGGAGTGAAAAAAGAGGAAGTACTGGCTGCTGCTTTGAGAGGGACTTAAACAGCATTTTCTTTGTCTTCCGTCTCTTGTGGGGTCCCCGATAGTCATAAATGTATCATTTCTGTAGAAGAGGAGGATGAACTGAGAAGAATCAGATTCTTATCAGAATCTGATTATTTGATAACATAGAATTGCAGTAGTTCCCATTTCAGATATTGTTTTGGCAGATGTGGTAGTATTTGAAAGAAGATGTGTCAGTATATACTGCTGCTATTAGTGATTAGGAAAAAACCCTATCTTTAAAGGAAAAAAAAATTAAGTGTTTATTAAGTTTAAGTTTCACAACTTTTAATTTGCTTGAGTATGCTTGGCTTCTTTCCCAGACTTTGCGGTTCGTGAGAAAGAGGAAGTATGGATAATGTCTGTTTCTTTTGAAAGTAGATTTTCTATAAGAATTTAAGGTTAAGGTATCGATAATAATATCCAGGAAAGGAAAAAATTAGAATTGAGTCAAAAAGAAAATCCACGTGGTAAATAGATGAGCTCATTCTTACATTTGATATTATGTGCACATTATTTTTCATTTTGTTTGTTTGCAAACTAAAGATTTTGTGAGTTTTATTTTGCAGCCCGAATTAATGAACGTCAAGGAAGCCTGTTGTTTTTCCCAAATGTTTAATTTGGTGGGGATTGTGCCTAATCTGTTTTTTAGGAGTGAAGAAAAAGACCAAGAAATCCTAATATATTCAGCAGATCTGCATAAAATATCATTTTCATTGATTCTGTGCTGAAAACTTTTCATGGAGTCATGCATATTTTTTTTGAGTTTTTATTGGAGCTCCAATGCATACTGTATTTGTTTGTGTGTGAAGTGTGTGATGGGCCCGTGTCTGTCTTTGTTTGTAATCATTATATGTTTCATGTTAAACATCTAGCTAGAAATGATCAAAAAAGGAGAAGTTACATTTTGCCATACGACAAAGGGTGTGGTGACAGTGACGTAGAATTATATTATACAGAGACAGCCTCTTGTGTTCCTCCCTAAACACGTATAGTGTGATATGTCACTAGAGTTAGAGAAAAAAAAATGAAATTGGTTCATTTAATTTTATCAAGTCGCATAAGCGTGCAAGTGGAAAAAAATAAGACAATAAGATTGGTTTGTTTTAAAAACGTTATTAATATGTGGTATTCAGACAAGTGTGTTTATAAGAGGTCTGTAAGCAAAATCATCAAATAAGTATAATAATATGTGGTTAAATCAAATGGAATGTCTGAAGTAACTGTGTCACCAAATATTTCATCTGTCAATGAAAACTAGATGATAGATAAGGTTTTCCAATCGGTTTTTATTTTCTGATTATTTTGTTTTATTTTCTGAACATGATGGGAGCATTTGATTTGTTTGAAAAAAAAATAAAAAAGTAACATCATTTGAAAAGTATTAAGATAATTGTTTTATAACAGTCATGTGGGCCATGAACACGGAGTTCTGGAGGAGATACAGCACTTTGAGCATCTTGAGTCTACAGAAGATTTTCAGCATTTTGAGTTACCAGACTACATAAAGGTTTAGATGTCATATGAACTACGGAGCAAGTACATTCAGATCTGATTCATAACTTTGTCAAATATTGAGTTTTCTCTCATAGATGGTATAGATGGATCACACAGAAGACAGGATATGCTGTCAGTGCCTAAACTGATGTTGTCACCTAAATACCACTCCCTTCTGTAATGTGAGTATAGGAGGTATAGCTGAAGGCACTCACTGAGGCTGGTAAGATGGTTGTGGTCAGATAACTAACATTCATATAGATTTCATATATGCCTTTGGTATCTTCCATGATTATGGTCTGATCTGGGGGAGCAGAGGTTTTGTTGGATCCATGGGAAACCCATGAAGAGTGCTGAGTGTGTGAGAGTTGTTTCATGCTTTTATGCCCTGATGCTGTCCAGAAGAAGAAAAAAAAGAAAAAAAAGACAACAAGTTGGGAGATTAAACTGCTATAACTGCAGACCTCCAGCCAATACCTGAAGCCAACCTAAGGTTTACGTGACTCGGCCAACCCAGGCCCAGAAGACCTCTAAAGTAAGAGCAAGGAGTGATAACAAGCTCTGGAGGGTAGGTAAAATGGTGCCTTCTCAAGTGCACTCTGCCCGTTGATGATGAATTCAGCACATGGGTTGATGTATGTGTCAGGAGGAGATATGGTGGGAATTCCAGGGTCCAGCAGCGCTGCCACCAGGTTTGTTCAAGGTTACATGATGTGTGCCTGTAATAATGTTGGAAGAACTTTGAGAGTTCCAGAAAGGCATATACCTAGGCCATCTTGCCTATTTCAGAGATTGCAGATGGACTGCATTAAGCTTCCAAAGGTGGGGCAGCATGAATATGTCCTTGTCTATGTTGATCTATTTTTTAGGAAACACCTGGTCTGTAGTAAAAGCAAGAGTAAAAGAAGATACTGGCTGAGGTAGTAAGTAGAGGAATACTGGATGTAGAACAAGCCTTTTGACACTTTTTGTCTTTCCTAAAGTGGTAGGAGCCCTTACAGGTCAGCTCTGACTGTTGAACATAAACATGTGTGTAATTCCTTTTCAGATCTGGACTCAAAGACTAGTACCTAGTTCATATAAAGGAAAAGATTGGATCCCATATTTGATGGTCCCTAATGAGTGCTATGTTCACCATTCCAACATTGGTGAAGCCAAACATATTTACATTGACAATATACTTAATGCTTATGAAGATTGCCAAATAATGAGAGATTGTAGAATTAGCAAATAATCCACACAGTGAGAGGAAAGGTGGTGTGGACTCACTTGGAAATGGTTTAATCAGGATTGAATTATTGAGTAAAGTCTGAGTATTACATCTTTGCCCCATTATGTTAATTATGTTCTAATTTGTGTCCTAACTTCACTAACAAAGGTTTAAACAGATTTTAAAAAAAACTGGCTGGTCTATAACATACTGAAAGAATAGCAACCCACTTGGCAAGTATCGAGCAATCGAAAAGTGATGATGGTATGTGGTATGTGAAACGGATGCATATAGATGGCTGCCACCTCACAGCTCAGTGGTCTGTGCCTTGGCTAATCATCCCTGAGTTTGAAGGAAAAAGAAAAGAGGTCCTTTACAGGTTCCATTACAACGTGTACCGGAGCAGATTTTATTGAGAAAGAGAAAAAAGATCATATTATGCACATGCCATGATAAGGATGGTATGGTTCGGGTGGCTGCTGAAGTGGAGTATACTAAGAGGTTAAGGGAGATTTATAGAGCCACTAATTCTAAGAAAGAATTGTCCATTGATTAGACTGATTTGCTGTGTTGACTGAACCTAATTAACTGATTTAGTTAAGTAAAATGATAGGTTGATGGTTGATGCTCTCTTTGAAAAATGATACTAAATTTGTTGTTTCTGATTAAATTGGCAGTAAGGTCAGAAAGAAGATATTATCATCACCTGACTGTAATAATAACCTGTATACTGAATGTGAATCATGGAGAATATACAAGAGAGGAATATACATATATACATCAATCCAGCCTGCAAATCT
>ONZH01007188.1:0-83691 GCA_900303285.1 Rhinella marina
CGGATGACTTTCCTGAAAAATTGTTAGTAAAAGCCGGAATTTCTAATTCCTGAAAAATTGTTGCATATGCAACTCAGATGAAGAGGAGGAGGAGGAGGGAGGAGGAGGAAAGCAAGCAATTTAGGAGGTAGCCTGAGGTGGGGATGAGAACTGGGGGGATATCCATGACCTGTTCATCTTGATGAACGTGAGGATGTCGGCGTTGTCGGTGGACAGGCGCCTCCGTTTGTCCGTAATGATACCCCCGGCGGCACTAAAAACCCTTTCAGACAGTACACTTGCAGCAGGGCAGGCAAGCACCTCAAGAGCGTACTGCGCAAGTTCTGGCCACCTGTCCAGCTTGGCCAGCCAGTAATTATATGGCGTGGAGTTATCGGTCAGGACGTTGGTCTGGTCCGCGACATACTCCCTCACCATCTTGCGGTACTGTTCCGCCCTGCTCTGCCTGCCCTGTGGCTGTGTCGTACTGTCTTGCTGGGGTTTAAGAAACTTGGCAAAAGCATGGCGCCTACACTGACTTTCCCCCTCCTCTCCTCTCCAACTTCAGCCACTGCAGTCCGCCCCCTGTTGCTCGACTGGTCTGGAAAGGCCTGTAGCAGTTTCTGAACCAGGGCCTTGTGGTAGAAAGTGACTCAGGTGCTCCTTTCCTCCATGGGTATAAGTTGGGCAAAGTTGTCCTTGTAGCGTGGGTCAAGGAGGGTGTACACCTAATAGTCATTGGTGGACAGTATCCTCTTGACCCGGGGATCACGACAAAGACAGCCAAGCATAAAGTCTGCCATGTGCCCTACTGTGCCAACACGCAAGCCTTCAGCCTCCTCACTTAGCGGACTCTCCATCTCCTCCTCCCCCCTTCCTCTGACCCCAATTCATCCTCCTCAGCCCATACCCGCTCAACAGGTAGCATGGAATCACCCCCTGATGCATGGTGCCCAAGAGTTTCTTCCTCCTCCTCAGCCTCCTCCTCCTCCTCAGTTTCGCGCTGCGAAACTGACAACAGGGTGCTCTCAATGTCACTGTCTTCCCCCACCTCCTGTGACACTGCTGAATCCTCAGATCTTAGGTTCCTCAAGGAGTTCTGGATGAGGCAAAACAAAGGGATGGTGACACTGATGATGTGTGCATCACCACTGACCATCTCTGTAGCCTCCTCAAAGGGACCTAAGACCTGGCAGATGCCAGCCATCCACGTCCACTCCTCAGCATAGACATGAGGAAGCTGACTGGCCTGACTACCACCTTGGGGGATCAGCTGGCAGTCTACAACTGCCCTGCGTTGTTGGTACAGCCTGGCTAGCATGTGTAACATCAAATTCCAACACGTGGGAACGTCACACAGCAGCCGGTGAAAAGAGAGTTGTAGCCGCCCTTGCACAGTCCTGAGGGTCGCGGCATCGGTGGTGGACTTGCGAAAATGGGCGCATATGCGCCGCACCTTGGTGAGCAACTCACTCAACTGGCGGTAGGTCTTGAGGAACCGCTGGACCACCAAGTTGAGCACGTGGGCCATGCATGGCACGTGAGTCAGCCCACCAAGATGCAGAGCCGCCACCAGGTTACGCCCATTATCGCAGACCATCATTCCTGGCTGAAGGTTCAGCAGCGCCAGCCACACATTGGTCTTCCCCCTGATGCCCTGTAAGAGCTCTTCAGCCGTGTGCCTCTTATCCCCCAGGCTCAGCAGTTTCAGGACTGCCTGCTGCCGCTTCCCTACCACAGTGCTGAAACTGCTGGCCATTGAGGAAATGAGACTTGATGATTGGGGCATCACTGCCACTTTGGAGGAGGAGGAGGTGGAGGCATAATGTGCCGGAGACACACAGACGGAACTATGTCCCGCAATTTGTGGTGTGGGTAGCACATGTGCAGCCCCACGATCGGTCTCTGACCCAGCCTCCACCAGATTGACCCAATGTGCCGTGAGGGAGATATAATGTCCCTGGCCACCGGTACTCGTCCACGTATCTGTGGTCATGTGGACTTTACCACAAACTGCGTTTTTGAGAGCGTGGGCGATGTTCTCAGACACATGCCGGTGCAGGGCGGGGACGGCACATCGGGCAAAATAGTGTCGGCTGGGGACAGAGTAACGGGGGGCTGCCGCCTCCATAAGGTTGCGGAATGATTCTGTCTCCACAAGCCTGTACGGCAACATTTCCAAACTAATCAGCTTGGCGATGTGCACATTTAGAGCTTGCGCATGGGGATGGGTGGCTGCGTACTTGCGCTTGCGTTCAAATGTCTGCGGTAGAGACAGTTGAACGCCGCACTGGGACACATGAGTGGAGGAGAGGGAGGGAGATGGAGCTGGAGGGGTCCTTTCGGGGCTGGAGGCTGCAACATCCTGGCTTGGATGAGACACAGTTGCTGGACTAACTGTGTCAATGTCACCAGCTGACAGAAGTGCAAAGCATTTGGTGGGGTGTTTTCTCTCCAAATGTTTGCGCAGGCTACTAGTGGTCTGGTTGTTGCGTTTTGAACCCCTGCTCATTGACGTGTGGCACAGCTTGCACACCGCCAAACGAGGATCGGCCTCATCATCCTTAAAGTACTCCCAAACTAAGGAGTGGCGCATAGTACGGACTGGAGCGTGACCTCTAGGAGCACTTGGGGAAGTAGTGACTCGGCCCTGGCTTCTCCCTCGTCGCAGCCCTCTAGCTCTCTCAACAGCTTGTGGTGCTGATGTCATCTCACAGTCTGAACCACTGCCTCCAGTTGCCTCATCCACCCAAGTAGGATCTGTCCCCTCATCATCCCCCAGGTCTTTCTCAGACTCCACAGTGATGTCCCTGACAGCTACCTCCGACAACAGTGTCTCGTCGTCATCTTCCACCAGCTCCTCAGACGCCACTGCTAACTCCCCATTCTCATAACCCGGAGACAGCAAAAGGTCCTGAGAATCAGGGCATAGCAGCTCGTCCACTGGCACATCAGGGAAGTGGTGGCTGAAGAGTTCCATGGATAAATTTTGTCCGTGGGACATACCCCTAGAGGGTTCTGGCTGGGGAGAAGGAGGGCGAGTTGGAGGACACACACCCTGGCTTAGAGAAGTCGACTGGCTGGATGAGGGGGCAGATGAAACGTGGCTGGATGTGCGCTCTGCAATCCACTGAACCACCTCCTGTTGTTGTTTGGGGTCTGTCAGAGTTGTAGGACACTGCCCTACCAACTTCTGGAGTTGACCAGGCACCCTGACCTTACGTGTTTCCACTGTACCCACAGCAGCCGGCACTGTGTCACCACGCACACCACGGTCATCACCGCTGACCACAACACCACCACGATTCCCACCTCTCCCCCCACGACCACCTCTTCCACCTCTCCCAGCTCTTCCCCCTCTCCCCCTGACCCTGGGGTTCTCCATGTGCACAGTAACAGTATTATATTATTATAATTGTAAAGATTCAATACGGTATCTACAGACTGTGAGGTATATAGCAGGCTGATGAAAATTTTTTCCCAACTCACTGCACCGTGTATTACAGATCAGTGAAATTCTACGGACAATATAGATACGCAGGTAAAATTATTTTTCACACCTATCCCAAAAAAAAAATTTACGCAGTTTGCGCAAATAAAACTGGAATCTACAGATCAATACGGTATCTATAGACTGTGAGGTATATAGCAGGCTGATGAAATTTTTTTCCCAACTCACTGCACCGTGTATTACAGATCAGTGAAATTCAACGGACAATATAGATAGATATGCAGGTAAAATCATTTTCAGACCTATCCAAAAAAAATGTACGCAGTTTGCTCAAATAAAACTAGAATCTACAGATCAATACGGTATCTATAGACTGTGAGGCATATAGCAGGCTGATGAAATGTATACCCTAGTCACTGCACAGTCATGCACAGGAATATATCTGTTTACAGATGTATAGTTTGAGCTATGTGGCTGGACAAGGTGTACCAGGCACAGCTCTGCACAGAATACAGGCTTACAGCATATACTGTATTTTTCTCACAGAATCAATTAGTTTTTAAAAGACTGTTGGGGCTTCCTATCCTGCACAGAATACAGGCATACAGCATATACTGTATAGTTTTCTTCAAAGAATCAATTAGTCTTTAACCCCTTAATGACCGGGCCATTTTGCACCTTCGTGACCAGACTGATTTTTGCTAATCTGACATGTGTCAGTTTATGTGGTAATAACTTTGGAACGCTTTTACTTATCCAGGCCATTCTGAGATTGTTTTCTCGTCACATATTGTGCTTCACGACAGTAGTAAATTTGTGGCAAAATATTTCATTTTTATTTATAAAAAAATAGCAAATTTAAAAAAAATTTGGAAAAATTAGCAAATTTCCAAATTTCAATTTCTCTACTTTCAAAATAAATAGTAATACCTCCAAAAATAGTTATTATTTTACATTCCCCATATGTCTACTTTATGTTGGCATCATTTTATAAATGTCATTTTACTTTTTTAGGACGTTAGAGGGCTTAGAAGTTTAGAAGCCATTTTTCAAATTTCACCAAATTTTCCAAAACCATTTTTTTTAAGCACCAGTTCAGATGTAAAGTGATTTTGAGTGGCTTACATAATGAAACCCCCCATAAATGACCCCATTTTAGAAACTACACCCCTCAAATTATAAAAAAAACTGCTGTTACAAACTTTGTTAACCCTTGAGGTGTTCCACAAGAATTAAAGGAAAATGGAGGTGAAATTTCAAAATTTCACTTTTTTGGTAGATTATTCATGTTAATAATTTTTTTCTTGCAACACAGCAAGGGTTAACAGCAAACTAAACCTCAATATATATTGCTCTGATTCTGCAGTTTACAGAAATACCCCATATGTGGTGGTAAACGTTTCTATGGGTTTGTGGCAGTGGTCAGAAGGGAAGGAGCGCCATACGGATTTTGGAGGCAGATTTTGCTAAAATAGTTTGTAGGCACCATTTTGTAATTGAGAGACCCTGACGTACCCCTACAGTGGAAACCCTCAAAAAGTGACCCCATTTTGGAAACTACACCCTTCAACGAATATATTAAGGGGGGTACTGGCCACTTTAACCCCCTAAGCGTTTTACGTAATTTGGAAACACTTGGCTATGAAAATGAAAAGTTTCATTTCTTCCAATAAAATGTTGCTATAGCCCCAATTTTTTTTTTATTTGCATAAGGGGTAACAGGAGAAAAGCACCCCATAATATGTTACCCATTTTCTCCTGAATACGGCAACACCCCATATGTGGTGGTAAACTGCTGTGGGGGCACATGGCAGGACTCAGAACAGAAGGAGTGCCATATGGATTTTACAACACAGATTTTGATGGATTGGTTTGCGGGAGCCATTGATTTTTATTTTTTTGAGCTATTGTCTTATGTAGGGGCTCATTTTTTGCAGGATGAGGTGAGGTTTTCATTGGTACCATTTTGGGGTAAATACGCCTTTTTGATCGCTTGGTATTACTCTTTTTGTGAGTCAAGGTGAAAAAAATAGCTGTTTTGGCATAGTTTTTTTTAGCATTTTTTTTACAGCATTCACCTGAGGGGGCAAGTCATGTGATATTTTTATAGAGCAGGTTGTTATGAACGCGGCGATACCCAATATGTCTAACATTTTTATTATTGTTAAGTTTTACACATTAGATGCATTTTAGAACAGAATTAAATCTTGTGTTGCCATTTTCAGAGAGCCATATTTTTTTTATTTTTCGGGCGATTGTCTCAGGTAGGGTATCATTTTTGCAGGACAAGATGACGGTTAGATTAGTACCATTTTGGGTTAAATACTAGAGATGAGCGAGTAGTGTTCGATCGAGCTGGTATTCGATCGAATACTACGATATTCGGCGTACTCGATTTAATTCGAGTATAACGGCGATGGCGCACCTAGAATTCGTTTCCCCTCCCACCTTCCCTGGCGCTCTTTTTCCACCAATCACCATGCAGGAGGGGTATGACAGGCACGCTGAGCACGCTGGCAGCGCGAAAACGGCGTCTACATGCATTGGCTGGAAAAACCATGTGACCTCGAATATTAAAAACTCAGCTCTTCCTGCTCGTACGCATATGCTGCGTGAACTTAGTCAGGGACAGAGGCTGGAGAAGGGAGAGACAGATTTTAGCTGTTGGACAGGCAGGAGCGTGATTAAAAGCCCTTATCAGGGCTACTACAGTGGACTTCAGTGATAGCTTACTACAATATAGACTTTACAGAGAACGGCTGCTGTATTCAGGGATAGCTGCTGGAGTAGGGACAGAGAGAGGCATTAGTGGTGTATTAGGTGCTCTGCTACATACCAAACTATATTTGGCACTACTGCTGTGTACCTTGAAAAATACAATATATAGGCCTTATAACTGGCAACTGTACTGTGCGTTCTCTTGCAAAGTAATTTCTCATAACTGGTGTTCATACACACCGTCTGATCACTTAGTACACGGCTGTGTACCTTGAATAATACAATATATAGGCCTTATAACTGGCAACTGTACTGTGCGTTCTCTTGCAAAGTAATTTCTCATAACTGGTGTTCATACACACCGTCTGATCACTTAGTACACGGCTGTGTACCTTGAAAAATACAATATATAGGCCTTAACTGGCAACTGTACTGTGCGTTCTCTTGCAAAGTAATTTCTCATAACTGGTGTTCATACACACCGTCTGATCACTTAGTACACGGCTGTGTACCTTGAATAATACAATATATAGGCCTTATAACTGGCAACTGTACTGTGCGTTCTCTTGCAAAGTAATTTCTCATAACTGTTGTTCATACACACCGTCTGATCACTTAGTACACGGCTGTGTACCTTGAAAAATACAATATATAGGCCTTAACTGGCAACTGTACTGTGCGTTCTCTTGCAAAGTAATTTCTCATAACTGGTGTTCATACACACCGTCTGATCACTTAGTACACGGCTGTGTACCTTGAAAAATACAATATATAGGCCTTAACTGGCAACTGTACTGTGCGTTCTCTTGCAAAGTAATTTCTCATAACTGGTGTTCATACACACCGTCTGATCACTTAGTACATGGCTGTGTACCTTGAAAAATACAATATATAGGCCTTAACTGGCAACTGTACTGTGCGTTCTCTTGCAAAGTAATTTCTCATAACTGGTGTTCATACACACCGTCTGATCACTTAGTACACGGCTGTGTACCTTGAATAATACAATATATAGGCCTTATAACTGGCAACTGTACTGTGCGTTCTCTTGCAAAGTAATTTCTCATAACTGGTGTTCATACACACCGTCTGATCACTTAGTACACGGCTGTGTACCTTGAAAAATACAATATATAGGCCTTATAACTGGCAACTGTACTGTGCGTTCTCTTGCAAAGTAATTTCCTCATAACTGGTGTTCATACACACCGTCTGATCACTTAGTACACGGCTGTGTACCTTGAAAAATACAATATATAGGCCTTATAACTGGCAACTGTACTGTGCGTTCTCTTGCAAAGTAATTTCTCATAACTGGTGTTCATACACACCGTCTGATCACTTAGTACACGGCTGTGTACCTTGAAAAATACAATATATAGGCCTTAACTGGCAACTGTACTGTGCGTTCTCTTGCAAAGTAATTTCTCATAACTGGTGTTCATACACACCGTCTGATCACTTAGTACACGGCTGTGTACCTTGAATAATACAATATATAGGCCTTATAACTGGCAACTGTACTGTGCGTTCTCTTGCAAAGTAATTTCTCATAACTGTTGTTCATACACACCGTCTGATCACTTAGTACACGGCTGTGTACCTTGAAAAATACAATATATAGGCCTTATAACTGGCAACTGTACTGTGCGTTCTCTTGCAAAGTAATTTCTCATAACTGGTGTTCATACACACCGTCTGATCACTTAGTACACGGCTGTGTACCTTGAAAAATACAATATATAGGCCTTATAACTGGCAACTGTACTGTGCGTTCTCTTGCAAAGTAATTTCTCATAACTGGTGTTCATACACACCGTCTGATCACTTAGTACACGGCTGTGTACCTTGAAAAATACAATATATAGGCCTTAACTGGCAACTGTACTGTGCGTTCTCTTGCAAAGTAATTTCTCATAACTGGTGTTCATACACACCGTCTGATCACTTAGTACACGGCTGTGTACCTTGAAAAATACAATATATAGGCCTTATAACTGGCAACTGTACTGTGCGTTCTCTTGCAAAGTAATTTCTCATAACTGTTGTTCATACACACCGTCTGATCACTTAGTACACGGCTGTGTACCTTGAAAAATACAATATATAGGCCTTAACTGGCAACTGTACTGTGCGTTCTCTTGCAAAGTAATTTCTCATAACTGGTGTTCATACACACCGTCTGATCACTTAGTACACGGCTGTGTACCTTGAAAAATACAATATATAGGCCTTAACTGGCAACTGTACTGTGCGTTCTCTTGCAAAGTAATTTCTCATAACTGGTGTTCATACACACCGTCTGATCACTTAGTACACGGCTGTGTACCTTGAAAAATACAATATATAGGCCTTAACTGGCAACTGTACTGTGCGTTCTCTTGCAAAGTAATTTCTCATAACTGTTGTTCATACACACCGTCTGATCACTTAGAACACGGCTGTGTACCTTGAAATATACAATATATACAATATATAGGCCTTTCAATTGGCAACTGTACTGTGCGTTCTCTTGCAAACTAATTTCACGGCTGTGAAGGCAAAATATTGTAAAAAAAAAAAATGCGGCGGGGGGCTAGCGGAATAGGACGTGGACGAGGACGGGGCGCGGAAATGCTGTTGGGGGCCTTGTTGAAGCCAGTGGGGATACAATGCGTGCTGGTGAGGGTCAGCCAGGATCCCGCTCATCCAGAAATCCCTGCCTTTATGGGACAGTTAAGCAGGGGGCGGGTTACACCGCTGTTGAGGCCTGAGCAGGTTGAACAGGTGGTGCAATGGATAGCCGATAGCGCTTCCACACAGTTGTCCACCAGCCAGTCATCCACACAGTCTCACTCTGACCCTCCTTCCTCCACACCTGGCCAACAGAGTCATCCCACCCTTGACCCCTCCCAGGAGCTCTTTTCGGGTCCTTTTTCAGATGTGCCGGAAGAATCCCAGGAGCTAGCAGAGGAATTTGTTTGTAGTGATGCCCAAACCCTTGAGTTTTCGCCATCTCCTGCTGATGTGGACCCTGAACCAGCATCTGTTATCATGAGCGATGATGATGATGAGACGCAGTTGCCATCAAGGGAGGCTGTTGGAATGTCCAGTGGGCAGGAGGAGGAGCAGAGTGAGGAAGAGGAGGTGGTGGATGACGAAATGACCGACCCCACTTGGCCAGGGGTGATGTCCAGCGGGGAAAGCAGTGGAGAGGTGGTGGTCTGCGCAGCACCGAAAAAGGCAGCAAGAGGCAGAGGGATGTCCAGAGGCAGAGGGATGTCCAGAGGCAGAGGGATGTCCACAGGCAGAGGGATGTCCACAGGCAGAGGGATGTCCACAGGCAGAGGGATGTCCAGAGGCAGAGGACAGTCCAGACAAAGTAGTGAGGCCACAGCCAGCACGGCCGAAGCTGTTCCCGGCAGCGGGCAGTCGCGCGAAGCTCCCCCATCGAGGCCTCGTACTTCTGTGGTGTGGAGATTTTTTAATGTTTGTGCGGATGACAAACTGAGCGCGGTTTGCACACTCTGCCACTCAAAACTGAGTAGGGGCTCTGAGAAGAGCAATCTGACCACCTCAGGCATGCGGCGTCACTTGGAAGTCAAGCACTGGGCTGAGTGGGAAAGAGCAAACGCAATACAAACTGCGCCCGGTCCTGCTGCCACTGCCTCTTCCCCTTTGTTGTGTGCTGCCACTGCGGTCCAGACCTCCAGCCAGGACACCTCCACATCTGCCTCTGCCACTTTGGGGCCTTCTCCTTCAGCCTCCCCTTCCCCCGCCTCTTCGCCTGCACCCTCACACTCCTCGTCCCAACAACTGTCCATCTCGCAGGCGTTCGACCGCAGGCGAAGTACGCCTCGAGTCACCCCCAAGCCCAAGCCTTAAACTGCCACATCTCCAAACTGCTGGCCCTGGAGATGTTGCCGTTTAGGCTTGTGGAGACGCAGGCCTTCCGCGACCTGATGGCGGCTGCCGCACCTCGCTATTCCGTCCCCAGCCGCCACTACTTTTCCCGGAGTGCCGTCCCCGCCCTGCACCAGCACGTGTCGCGTAACATCAGGCGGGCCCTGAGGTACGCAGTCAGCGCAAAGGTCCACTTGACCACCGACTCGTGGACAAGCGCTTGCGGCCAGGGACGCTACATCTCTTTGACGGCACACTGGGTGAATGTAGTGAAAGCGGGGACGGGGTCGCAAACAGAGACGGCCTACCTACCACCCCCGCCCAAGATTGCCAGCATGGGTTCTGATAAACCCCCTCCTCCTCCTCCTCCTCCTCCTCCTCCTCCTCCTCCTGTGCCTTAACATCTCCCTCAGCCGCTAGCTGGAAGCATTGCAGCACTGGCGCGGGGAGACGTCAGCAGGCGGTGCTAAAGCTCATCAGCTTGGGCGACAGGAAGCACAGCGCCCCAGAGGTGAGGGACGCCATATTGCAGCAGACGGAGATGTGGCTGTCGCCGCTGCAGCTAGGACCAGGCAGGGGAAGAGGGAAAAAAATGGCTATTTTGGCATAGTTTTTTTTTATTTTTTTGTACAGCATTCGCCTGGGGGGCCATCTCATGTAATATTTTTATAGAGCAGGTTGTTACGGACGTGGCGATACCCAATATGTCTAACATTTTTATTTTTGGAAAGTTTTACACATTAGATGCATTTGTGAACAGAATAAAATCTTTTTTTTGTGTTGCTATTTTCTGAGAGCCATATTTTTTTTATTTTTCAGGCAATTGTCTTAGTTAGGGTCTCATTTTTTGCAGGACAAGATTACGGTTTGATTGGTACCATTTTGGGGTACATATGCTTTTTTGATCGCCTGCTATTACACTTTTTGTAAGGGAAGGTGACCAAAAAATGTCTGTTTTGGCACAGTTTTTTTTTTTTTTTTTTACTGCGTTCACCTGGCGAGGTGGATGACGTGATATTTTTATAGAGCCGGTCGATATGGATGCGGCGATACCTAATATGTATACCTTTCTTTTTTCACCTTTTTTTTACCATTTTTTAACTTTTTTTGAAAATGGCTTATTTTTTTTTTAACTTTTATTATTATTATTTATTTCTTTTTACTTTATTTTTTAACTTTTCATTTTCCACTTTATTTAACTTTTGGGGGTCTGATCCCATTTACAATGCATTACAATACTTTTGTATTGTAATGCATTGGCTGTAAGTGTATTACTCAGTGTAATACACTTACAGCCTGCTTCCTGTGCGATCCAGGGGGCTGGATCGCACAGGAACGCAGGGATAGCAGCCACGATGCCTAAGGAAGGCATCGGGCTGCTATCCAAGCCATCGGGTCCCCGTCACAGCAGCACGGGGACCCGATGGCCCCGCTCGCCATCCTGAATAGCGGCGGACCATGCCGCACGCCTCATGTGCCGCGGTCAGCGCTGACCGTGGCACATGAAGGGTTAATGCGCCGGCAACGGTGTTTTCACCGATGCTGGCGCATTCAGCAGGGGTCCGGCTATTGGGCACAGCCGGACCCCCGTCGCTCGTCCGTCCTGGGGCTCCCTGACACCCCTTTTCTACAGCGCCGTCTTTAGATGGCGCTGCAGACTGGGGACTTGCGCCGCCCGCCGTCTAAAGACAGTGGGCGGTCGGCAAGGTGTTAAAAAGACTGTTGGGGCTTCCTATCCTACACAGAATACAGGCTTACAGTATATATTGTATACTGTTCTTCAGAGTATAGTCTTTAAAAAGACTGTTGGGGCTTCCTAACCTAACTCCTAACTAACTGCTTGCTGCACACACTACACTAGCTAACACTGTCTGTCTCTTCTCCTTCCCAAAGCACAATGAGGCTGATGCTGCAGGTCCCTACCTTATGTAAATTTAGGTCACATGTCACTGCCAGCCAATCACTGCTGGGGAGGTATAGGGGCTGTTACATCACAGCAGGCGTTCCCACAGGCTTTCCTTTGATGCTGATTGGCTGAAAAAACTGGGCATTTCAAACTTGCAGTGACGCACGAATAATCACGAGTCCGCGCTGCCTCGGGATGCCGAGCCGAGCCGAAGCGGGCAATATTCGTGCGAATCACGAATATTGCCACTTCGATTCGCTCATCACTAATAATTAACCTTTTCATTTTCTAGCAGTATCAGCAATGCAGCTGCTACAGCACTATTTTGTCTCCTTGTCGAAAAATAAAGCAATACGTATTACCCATAGTAATTAATTTAGTATTAATATATAATATTTTAATGTTCTTCCACTTTTAAGAATACAAAATAGTATAGCAATACTAGTAGTAACTATACCATAGACACATTTGAACATTAACTATAACAAAATACATGAACTATAACAAAAATATCAGTATTAAACAGGTTGGCTCACTTCAACAAATAGCATTTCTTATGTAGAGGAAGTTAATACAAGGCACTTAGCAATGTATTGTTATTATCCATATTGCTTCCTTTGCTGGCTGGATTCATTTTTCCATCACATTATACTTTGATTGTTTCCATGGTTACGGCATCCCTGCAATCCACTGCCAGTGGCCATGCACACTATAGCAAAAAGCACAAACCTATGTGAGCTCCGACAGTACCGGCCACCAGAGAGGTCAGCGCTTTTTCCTATTGTGTGCAGGCATGACCACCGCTGCAGGATTGCAGGGAAGTCTTAATCATGGATACGAGCAGTGTATAATGTGATGGAAAAATTAATGAAGCAAGCAAAGGAAGCAATATGGACAGTCACAATACATTAGTAAGTGGCTTGTATTAACTTTCTCTACATATTAAATGCCACTTGCTGAAGTGAGACAGCCCTTTAATTATTTTTTATTAATAACCATTATATTTGGTGAAACATTTATACTGTGCATTACTCTTTAAAGCCGCAGTTTTAAGTTTTACCATTCTTGTCTGCAATACAGGATCCATTATTTTTCTTCAGAGAAGAAGTGCTTACCGATCGTGTTAAATTGTTTAAACTACCTTTCTCTATTTCTGTAGATAAAATTTGCCGTTCCTCATTTTCTGTTTCTCTGTGATAGAAGTAATTAAAGTTTGATACAATAACTGGAACTGGAAGGGCAATAGTTAGCACTCCTGCAATAGCACAAAGAGTACCTACCACTTTACCCCCTAATGTGATTGGGCACATATCTCCATACCCAACAGTTGTCATAGTCACTACAGCCCACCAGAATCCATCAGGGATGCTTATGAACTGAGACTTAGGTTCATCAACTTCTGCAAAATATACTGCACTAGAAAACAAAATGACGCCAATAAAAAGGAAAAATATTAACAACCCCAATTCTCTCATGCTGGCTTTTAGAGTTTGTCCTAATATCTGAAGTCCTTTTGAATGCCTTGAGAGCTTGAAAATTCGAAAAACTCTAACAAGCCGTACAATTCTTAAAATAGCTAAAGACATGTTTTGTTGTCCATTAAGCTCTGTTTGCTTTGCAAGTTCAGTGATAAGTGTTACAAAATATGGAATGATAGATACAATATCAATTATATTCATAATATTCTGAAAGAACTCAGATGTACTCGGGCAGACAATAAACCGAACAGCAAGTTCAAATGAAAACCAAATAATGCATATAGTCTCTACAAGAAAAAATGGATCTGTGAAGGTGTTAAAGTATGTGGCCCCCTTAGTAAAATTGCTTGAATATTTGAAGACACCTTCTTCTCGAAATTCTGGTAATGTTTCCAAACAGAATATTAATATGGAGATGACAATAACCAGGACAGAAACCAATGCCATGCCTCTTGCTGCACTTGAGCTCTCTGGGTATTCAAAGAGCAACCAGAATTGCCTATGATAGTCATTTGTTGGTAAAGGTATTTCAGGATCTTTTATAAATCCTTCATCCTCTCGAAACTGATCCAAAGCTTCATTTCCAAGCTCATAGAATACTATTTCATCTGCAAAAACATCAATTGGTACATTTGCTGGACGTCGTATTTTGCCACCAGATTGGTAGTAATATAGGATTCCATCAAAACTAGGTCGATTTCTATCAAAAAAGTATTCATTTCTCATGGAATCAAAATAATTAATTCTTTTTTGAGGATCTCCAAGGAGGGTGTCAGGAAATTCACTTAGTGTTTTAAGTTGGGTCTCATATCTCAGACCTGCTATATTGATAAATACCCTTTGGTTCCCTTCTTCCATTCTTATTTGCTCAGTAACTAGGTTGTCATGACATTCTTTAGAAAATCTGGAAAGGTCAGTCTCATTTAATGAATCATTCACTAACAGTTTCCAGGTGGCATCTGCAGGAATTGGACTTTCATCTCCAGTAGATTTGGGGGATTTCGAATCAGCAGGACCATTCGAAGAACTCTCTTCAGGATTTGGCAGTGCCTTTTGAAGGTTATCCATGTTCTGACTTGTTTTTAATTAAGTTTTATTACATTTTCTAAAAGAAAGAAGAATATAACAAGAAAATTGAATAGAAGAAGAGAGGTGCCTGATAATAGCCTTAGACCTCATGCATGTGGCTCTATTAAGGTATCATGCAGCCTCCAAGTGCTCATACCTAAAGAACTCTATGGGGCTATACTACAGATGCAGTTTCTGTTGGAATTCTCTAATGGATGCCATATTATTCTTGGCATCTGAGAAAGTACTGTATTACATTTTAGACATAATCCAGTCTAATATATAGACAGTGTAAACTTAAACCAGGCAGTCGAAAGATATCACACATAATACATTGTCTCACACTGCATAATACATTTGATTCATTGTTAGACACTTTTGTTTAACTTCACACTATCTACTGGTTTTGCATGTTGGTACATCTTATCCCACACTGTTTCCTGCCCCCTTTTCAAACTAGGCACTAAAAGAGTCATTTTACCATAGCCCTTTATGTCAGGTTCAGAAGTAAAAAGTTGCACGTCGCTGTTGTGTGACTTTTTAAACATACAAGTGCCTAAATTTAGGTGGACGCAATATTTTTACTCCTTCCTTACCACTGGTGAGGGGTGAAGCATGGCAGAAGCCAGGCCATTGGTCCAGGCAAATTCACTAACATTTACATCTGTTTCCAGGCATAAATGACAATTGAAATCTTCACTGGTCAGGGACAGAAGTAGATTTGAATCTAGGTGCACAGGCTGCTGGAGGATGTACATAATTTATGACCAAGTGGGCACCTGATTGTAAATTAGTTGCATCCTCAGGCAGTGCAGGATAGGTCATCCATTTTAGATTGGTGGTGGTCCAACACCTGGCACCACCACGATCAACTTTTTCAAGACTCCTAGCAGATTACCAAACATTGTGCCATCCATTGGATCACTTGAATGGGACTGAACTGTGACTAACCCATGTGTCCAATGAATGTGACCTCACTGGAATAGGAAAAGGCTCTGATATCTTCAAACAGCTGATTGGTGGGGGTGCAGGGAGTCGGACCCCCATTGATCAGGTATGGATAACTTATTCTGAGGATAGAGAATCAGTTATTAGAACCTTTTAAAGGTTTATACTCATCTTAGACATTGGAGGCATATCACTAGGATAAGCCACCAATGTCAGATTGGTGTAGGTCTCACCTCTGGGATTCACTCCTATCTTCAGAACAGGGCCTCAAAAGTGAAGGAGAGTGCATCATTCATGCATGGCATGGTCTCCATTTACTTGTATGGGAGTTTGAAAAAATAGCCAAGCAAGTGAGCTTGGCTATTTTTGGAAGTTCCATAGCGGTGAATAGAGAGTGTGCATGCACAGTCACCTTTCCATTCACTGCTATGGGATTGCTGGAAAAAGCTGAGTCAGAGCTTGGCTATTTTTAGATCTTCCATAGCAGTGAATGAAGGGTGGCCATGCTTGCACAGTGCACTGTACTTCTCTTTGGGGGGCCAGTTTTGGGATAGGTTTGGCTTCTATCTCTGGGATGCACTCCTATCTGACATCCTGACAACTCCTAGCGATGTGTCACTAATGTCTGAGATGAGACAACCGCTTTAAGAGTATTTAACACTTTTTGTGGCTTGTTCAGCAAGTCAACCAATAGGTAGTGTAAACTTTACCTTTATCATCCAGAGTGCCTAGGTTTATGCTGTCTACAAATAAATGATAGATAGGATTAGTAAATGTTCTCCTTTGTTTTTTGATAATCAAACTACAGAGCTTTGACTTTTTTGCTATATCACCCTATATTTACTATATATGTTGCAGAAGTATAGCAAGTGATCTTTTTTCCATTGTGCAAGTTAACATATTGATACATTAATACTGTTTGTGGGGTACATGAATCATCAACTACTTGAAGATTACATAGGGGAATTCAACTTTGTTCATGGCTCTAATTGCATGAGCATGAAACACAGCACATACTGTGATATTCATATCACATAACAGCTTTCCTTTCAGTACTTCTGTTCCTCTAAGTGATCAGTGAAAGCCTAAACAACCAGACACCCACCAATCAAAATACATAAGAGGAGATGTACCCCCTACCCTACCTGAGGGAGTGGCACCTTCAGGTGTGAATGCACTCCTAGTTTATCTTGAGTAGCATTCTTGTGCACTTTTGCCCTTCCTATCAAATTGATTGCCTTGATTACGTTGTAAAAATAGGTGTGTTTTCTCCTCCTCTCATCGGTTGCTCTATGCACATAGAGTAGTGTTGAGCGAGCACATCTGTGCTCGTATGCTCTGGCCGAGCACTAGGGGTTGCTCGAGTGCTCGGCCGAGCACCTGTGCATAATCTTAGTCAATGGGACTAAACCAGGCACCCCCCGCTCGGAAGAGGGGAGGGTGTCTGGTTAATAGAAAAAGGTCACAATCGCGACTTCTCCTCTTTTATTCCTTTCACTCGTAAAAGTATGCTAATTAACTGAATTCGTACGCATTAGCATACAAATTCGTATGCATTAGCATACAAATTCGTACGCATTAGCATACAAATCAACATTACAGTGCGGGGAAGAGACTCGAGCATTGCGCTCGAGTACACTCGGTGTTCAGCCGAACACCAAGCGGACCCGAGCGTAGGCATGCTCAGCCGAACAGTGAGTTTGGCCAAGCATGCTCACTCAACACTAACATAGAGGTCACTAGGAGCAACACACCTATATGTGCAGTGTCCACGCTCCTGGATATAGATGCTCAACGGCATAGGTAGGTTTAGCGTAGGACCTGTCTGACCTGAGACCACCTTGGCGCTGGGTAGGTGGGCACAGATGTGTTTTGATCAAAATATATTGGCTAAGAGTCTCAGATTTTATCATATCAGAATGAGGGCTTAGTTTATACAGTATATATTGTTTGCATCTATTTTTCGTACATTAATATTCTTTTTCTGTGATTTATTTTGATATATGTAGCCACTGACATCCGCAATCATTATTATCACATCATGCAGGATGTTTTATCCTTTTTTTCTGTGAGTTTTGCTTAGTTTATAGCATATACCTGAGGGAGTGGCACCTTCAGGTGTGAATGCGCTCCTAGTTTATCTTGAGTAGCATTCTTGTGCACTTTTGCCCTTCCTATCAAATTGATTGCCTTGATTACGTTGTAAAAATAGGTGTGTTTTCTCCTCCTCTCATCGGTTGCTCTATGCACATAGAGTAGTGTTGAGCGAGCACCTCTGTGCTCGTATGCTCTGGCCGAGCACTAGGGGTTGCTCGAGTGCTCGGCCGAGCACCTGTGCATAATCTTAGTCAATGGGACTAAACCAGGCACCCCCGCTCGGAAGAGGGGAGGGTGTCTGGTTAATAGAAAAAGGTCACAATTGCGACTTCTCCTCTTTTATTCCTTTCACTCGTAAAAGTATGTTAATTAACTGAATTCGTACGCATTAGCATACAAATTCGTATGCATTAGCATACAAATTCGTACGCATTAGCGTACAAATCAACATTACAGTGCGGGGAAGAGACTCGAGCATTGCGCTCGAGTACACTCGGTGTTCAGCCGAACACCAAGCGGACCCGAGCGTAGGCATGCTCAGCCGAACAGTGAGTTTGGCCAAGCATGCTCACTCAACACTAACATAGAGGTCACTAGGAGCAACACACCTATATGTGCAGTGTCCACGCTCCTGGATATAGATGCTCAACGGCATAGGTAGGTTTAGCGTAGGACCTGTCTGACCTGAGACCACCTTGGCGCTGGGTAGGTGGGCACAGATGTGTTTTGATCAAAATATATTGGCTAAGAGTCTCAGATTTTATCATATCAGAATGAGGGCTTAGTTTATACAGTATATATTGTTTGCATCTATTTTTCGTACATTAATATTCTTTTTCTGTGATTTATTTTGATATATGTAGCCACTGACATCCGCAATCATTATTATCACATCATGCAGGATGTTTTATCCTTTTTTTCTGTGAGTTTTGCTTAGTTTATAGCATATACCTGAGGGAGTGGCACCTTCAGGTGTGAATGCGCTCCTAGTTTATCTTGAGTAGCATTCTTGTGCACTTTTGCCCTTCCTATCAAATTGAGCGCCTTGATTATGTGGTACATATAGATGTGTTTTCTTCTCCTCTCATTGGTTGCTGTATGCACATAGTGGTCACTAGGAGCAACACACCTATATGTGCAGGGTCCATGCTCCTGGATATAGATGCCCAACGGCATAGGTAGGTTTAGCGTAGGACCTGCCTGACCTGAGACCACCTTGGCGCTGGGAAGGTGGGCACAGATGTGTTTTGATCAAAATATATTGGCTAAGAGTCTCAGATTTTATCATATCAGAATGAGGGCTTAGTTTATACAGTATATATTGTTTGCATCTATTTTTTGTGCATTAATATTCTTTTTCTGTGATTTATTTAGATGTACCCCCTACACCAGAAAACCGGTGCCAAAAAGTCTGTGGGTTTGATAATTTTTTCAAATTAAAGCAAAAATGTTACATTTCCTTGCGCAACTGTTATTTTTGTGCCCACACTACTTTCTGAAAACACACCTCATCATACATTAAGCACATCCTTCGTAACTAAGGGGATATCAAGACTGGCATAAGAAACGCCGGCCTTCATAAATCTCCCCTAAAGTTTGTAATTTACTTTTTATAAATATATCTAGTACTACTAATTGTTAAAAGAGCAGTATTGACCAAGTACTCTGTTAGAAGAAGTTCTTAATGGCTATATGTTAAAACTTAATAGACTATGTGGTTTTAATTAACTAAAAAGATTCCACAGTGGCTCCTATGACCGCACAGCACACTATTTAAGACACACTCATCCCAACTGCTGCATAGCTGCTCCATGTGGCCATACCCCCATTTCAGATTCAAAAAATGGGATGAACCACTTATAATTGACTGTATCTACGTACCTATGGAGGGTCATCAGCTTGGAGGCTTCTGAATAGAAAAAATGAGTGCTGCATCTTTATCATCTTCATCCATTCTGTTTAAAAAACAGACATTTTAATGTTCATGTCATGAAGAAATATCATTAAATATAATAATGAACACTTATAAGTGTAAACTCTATCAGTACATTGTCTTCTATGTGCTCTTTAAAATACATGTCAAGACTTAAGCAAGGGCATGTAGCAATCTTTGATTGCAGCAACCAAATATCACAATGTAGCACGGCCTGAATTGCAAATAATGCAAATAAATGGGGTCATGTTTCCACCCTCTAATAGCCACAATCTTGACCCAAAAAGCCTAAACTGCTGGATTTTTTGTGATTCTGTTGTTTTGGTTGAGGCCACTTATGAATTCCATTGTGACCCCATTTTCTTCCATTAGGTCACACAACAATCTTAGGTTGTCCATGCTTGCCTCAGTCAAAGTCGAGGTGTATCACTAACCTTTAAAGGGGTCTGCTATAGATAAGGCCAACATGTCATCCTTTCTTGTGTGCTAAATTGTGAAACTGGAAATAACGTTTTTATTTTTAAAAAATATGTCAACTCTCCAGACATATCTGTTTTCCTGGAGCATTTTTATGTGTTGTGTTATTATTCTGTTGTTCCTTATGGACATTTCTGAGTAAACTGAAAACTAGGTGTTACCAGAGGTAAGTGTGTCCCTACATCTTCTCACACTGTCCTACCAGTGCTGATGGTTCCAGAATGCACAACCATTTGACAAGGGGAATGTTAACACCCAGTTGTTAATTTAGTTTCTAGTAGCAGGACCAGTACAACACAGAGTTCTAACAAAATATGCTCCAGAATAGTTATTTCATAGGGAGTACCACTCATGTCAGGGTAGACGATAGCTCCTCTTTAAAAGGTATGTGTTAAGCTAACATATAAACGGGAACAGACAGTGAAAATAGGCAACCACTGGATCGACAGTACAGTAGCCTTTAAATATAAAGATACTATATTTAAAGGGGTTCCTGAGACTTTTATCTGATCTGATCAGTGGGGCTCTGACACCCTGGACCCCTGCATATCAAATTCTTGAGAAGACAACAGCACTCGCAACAGAGCCGTGGCCTTCTCACAGCTTAGCCGCCCTAGGCCATGTTACATCACTCTAAAAGGTCACATGGCCTAGGCGCAGCTCAGCCCCATTGAAGTGAAAGGCTCTGACCTGTGGTACCAATTTACAGCACTGTGCTTAGTGAGCAGGGAGAAGGCTGCAGCGCTGCTGCAAGCGCCTGTATCTTCTCAAACAACTTATTGGTGGGGGTCCCAGGTGTTGGACCCCCACCGATCAGATACTGATGACCTATCCAGAGGACAGGTTATCAATGTAAAAGTCTCAGGAACCGCTTTAAATATAATATGAATATAGAAAGGCGACTGTACTGTACAGATCCAGTGGTTGACTCTTTTAGAAAATCCCTTTTATAGGAAGCAGTAGACCATGGGGTTGTCCTAGATTGGAATAGGCATGCCTATTGGGGTTGCAGAAATACAATTCAACACCACAGGCCTTTCTGCCACATGTGAAGTCATTAGTATTATAAATGGCACATACCAAAATATGCCATGTTTACTTGCAAAATACTTTCCTCTTTCTGTCAGCCAGTTTAGTTCTGTTAGGCCAGGGGTCTGACACCTGAATATTGCAGAGGACTTTGTTACTATTATTCCTTTTTTTCATGAGTTCCAGAAAATATCACAATTCTAAGTTCCCTTTGAGCAAAATGATTAGTTAATTTACTGTATCTTTTTCTCTGATGGTTCTATATATGCATGGATATACTCTCCATGCCTGGATTGCTTTTTCCTGGTGTGCTGTAAGACCTGTGCTGTATCAGTAAACCAGTTTTGTTTCTCCTGCTCCTCAACCCTCTCTCACAGCATGCAGACACATTGATTAGAGATAGTACTTAAAGCGGTTATACCATGATTAATGTGAAAAAAAACAAAAACGAAAATCAGACATTATATAGTACATACAAATAACGTCGGTGTTTGATCCAAACTGCCACCCTAAAAGACTCAAAACATATACAAACACCAAGAGCTCAAATAAAGTACCAATTTATTAGATATGTTATCTGATCATACAATAAAATCCCATATGTAAACACAGGGACATCCATAAAATACATAAAGAAGTATCAGCAATGGTAAATATGTGCAACAAACGGGAGGACACACTGAATAGTGTTACATAAAGTCAAAAAACCGTTACATTCTACGTCTCCAAAGGATGACCTAAAAGGACGCAAATTGTTAGCATGGCCCACGAGGGGACTATATTGTAAAGTGCTTTAGTGCAATAAATAAATAGATCACCCACAGGACTCATACACAAAATAGAGGCCCCAACACACTCTAACATCCAAGGGACATTGTAACAGGCTGTACGTGAATCAAGATACCGACCAGTATGTCACTCCAACCCCAACGTACGTTTCGCCATAGTTGGCTTCCTCAGGGGATGATATGCTTCAACATTGAGGTCCTATTTATATTCATAAACATAACATACACCTGTGGCAATGCTGACCAGATGACCAACATGGCTCCATCTCAGAAATCCGCATGCGTTTCAGCTTGGAACGCATCGCGTCATTTCCTATTTACTGTCTATCTGGTACGCAGCCCAAATTGGCCAAACCAAGATTTCAATCACATTTCCACTGTTTTTGCTATTTGTATTCATATATAGTATATGCTTTCAGCAGACCAGCCTAATACAAACCTAAAAGAGCCATGATCTGTCGAAACGTCCGTAATCTCGTGATACCTGAGAGCGGACCTCCTACGTGATCCTTCACGTATACTGTGGAACGCAAAATGCGTTCTACCATTTATAACAATAGTACCGCTCAGTATCCGGACCTGCTACAGACTGTTACATAGCCATCTCGCCATATGAAACATTACCCAGAATACTATAAATATATGAGTGAATGGTGATTCGAAGAAGATTGCCTACATACTTGATCCCACGATACTGAAGGTTATCAAGTGGTCATGATTCATACTGTGGCACGCAAATGCGTTCCACAGATCTAGAATCTGCTTAAACTCAGTCCAAAGGGGAAAAGACAACCAAATTTCTGTCTCATCCTAAATCGGACAACACTTTTCTATGTCACCCAAGATGAAAACGATATCCAGTAAAAATAGCAGAATATCATAATTAGGGATGAGCGAA
Source organism: Rhinella marina (assembly GCA_900303285.1). Taxonomy (NCBI): domain Eukaryota; kingdom Metazoa; phylum Chordata; class Amphibia; order Anura; family Bufonidae; genus Rhinella; species Rhinella marina. The sequence continues at coordinate 22,653 of ONZH01007188.1, forward strand.
CCGAACCGTAACGAACCAGATTCGTTACGAACTTTACCGAACGTTCGGTTCGTCCCCGAACCGAACTTTCGTAAAGTTCGTATGAATCAGGTTCGTAAATAAAGTTTACTTTTTCCACAGAATAGACCAGGATACAAGGGATTATTTATTACTCCTACAATCCCTTGTATCCTGGTGTGACCCTCGTGTCAAACCACCCTTTTGGGAGGAGAATGGCCGAGATGGGTTATTATTTTCGTTCGTCCGAACGTTCGTTCGGACGAGCGAACAGAACCGTAACGAACCAGATTCGTTTAAGAACTTTTAAGACGAATCTGGTTAAAATAAAAACGGCACATCAAAACTGTACCGTTTTCACAGAATAGACCAGGATACAAGGGATTATTACACATAAAATCCCTTGTATCCTGTTTTTCTGTGAAATGCAAGAGCTGTGACGTCACTCCCACTGCCCTTTAAGTGCTGTTGCACGATGGAAGCTCGTCATTCTGTTGCCAGACAGCACACAGAGAGGAGCTCCACGTTAGTTAGAAGAAAAAATAAAGATAGCTAGATAGGTAATCTGCTAGACAGAGACAGGGAGAGATAGAGAGAAAGAGAGAGGATTAGAAAGGGTTAGTGAGAGAAAGCTGTCAGGAGGACAGTTGAGTTAGTACAGGTAGCACTGAGCCAGCTCCTGTCCCGTGACCATTTGTACAGGTTGTTGCTCTGCTGGGTGCATTCAACCTAGTGTAGCTGCGAGTCCTGAGACAAAAAAAAGTTACAAAAAAACACCAAAAAAATATAAAAAAAAAATATATAAAAAAAAGTTCTAAAAAAAAAAAGTTAAAAAAAGTTTTTGCTGTTAATAATCCGTTATAGGTGAAGTAACCTATAACGTCAGTACAGGTAGCACTGAGCCAGCTCCTGTCCCGTGACCATCAGTACACGCTCCAGGTTGCTGTTCTGCTGTTCAACCTAGTGTAGCCGCGACTAAAAAAGTTACAAAAAAACTCCAAAAAAATATAAAAAAAAACAAAAAAATATAAAAAAAACTGTTCTAAAAAAAGTTACCAAAAAAGTTATAAAAAAAAAGTTAAAAAAGCTGTTATAGTTGAAGTAACCTATATAAGGTTTATATTTTTTTGGTTTTCTCATTTTCATTTTTTCCATACTCAAATAAATATGTCAAAGCGTCCCAGTTCAAGCAGCACCAGGCCCGGTGGCAGCCGGGGTAACAGGCGTGGCAGCAGGGTGCAGCTACCCGTGACCGCCAGTGGTCATGTAAGAACCACCCACCCAGGGCTTACAGATTGGCTTACCCAATCCTCAAGTTCCAGTGCCCAAAGCTCCCAAACCAGGAGTCAAGCAACGGCTGGATCATCGGACACCACCATTACATGGGACGGTCAGCAAGAGTCCTCTGCCCCGTCCCCTGTCATTACAATGGCCATCACCTGTGGGGCACCTTCTGCCATGGATATGTTGGCAAACCTTGATCTGCCCTTCGACTCTCTACCACTCTTTAGTCATGAGGAGGAGGAGGAGGAAGTTCTACAAAGACAGCAGGTGCAAGGTAATGAGTCTCCAGAGGAGGTGTTGCCTGGAAGTCAACAGAGCCAGGGAGGTGCATCCAGTGCCACACCAGATATCCTGGAGGAAATTAGCACTGGTCCTGAATTTGACGACAATGAGACGGCAGATCAGACGTGGCGCCCCGAAGCAGCAGTATCCCCAGCATCATCAGGGGAGGAAATGGAGGTGCCACAGACGCAGCAACATCCCACTGTTGCAAGGACACAAGGCAGAAGAGCGAGCGGTAGAAGACAAGCTACCAGAGATAGATCTTCACCTTCAAGCCTGGGTCCTGAGAGGGCACCCGCAGCCAGCAGTGGCAGTCAACAGCCAGCAAGACCCCCCATGGCTGGCGGAAAACAACGGTCCTCAGTCGTCTGGCAGTTCTTCCGCCTTGGGACAGATAGGCACATTGCCTTTTGCCTGCTGTGCAATGATAAGGTCAGTCGTGGTAGGGGGGATAATCTCGGCACAACATCCATGAGGAAGCACATGGAAAGGCAACACCCACAGGCCTGGAAGAACCGTGACCCCAATACCACCTCCTGTCAGGATGCACCATCCACTGCAGATCCCATCGTGCAGCATCCTGTCAGTACAACTCAGAGCTCGTCAGCCTCAAGTGCAAGAAGCAGCACGGTGTCACTACCATCTACACCGCTCATGAGGCAGCAATCCCTGGGTGAGTCCATGGAAAGACGTCAGGTGTATTCAAGCAGCCATCCCATGGCCCAGAAACTGACAGGACACCTGGTCAAGATGCTGGTGCTTCAGTCCCTGCCCTACAATCTTGTGGACTCCCAGCCTTTCAGGGATTTAATGGCATGTGCACACCCCAGATGGCGCGTCCCCAGCCGCCACTACATCTCTTCCAAAGCTGTGCCATCCTTGCATAGTTTTGTGAAGAAGAAGGTTGGTGAGTCATTAGCACTATCGGTATCCAAGATCGTGCACCTGAGTGCTGATGTGTGGTCCTCCAATTATGGGCAAGGGCAGTACATGTCCATTACTGCCCATTGGGTCAACATCCTTCCTGAAGACCATCTGGAAGTTGGCCCATTCTTGCCACTGTCACCTCCACGGTGCTTTAGGGTGCCAGCAGCGGAAAGGACAACAACTGCCTCCACCACCTTGCAACCATCCGCCACTTTGCCAGCTGTCCAGTCTTACCACCGATGTCATGCCCGACACTCTCAGGCAGTCCTACATCTGGTGAGCCTGGGCGAACGGAGCCACACTGGGCAGGAGCTCCTCCGAACCATAAGGGAGGAGATACATGAATGGCTGACCCCACGTCAACTAACGGTGGGAAGTGTCGTCGCAGACAATGGGAGGAACATTGTCTCAGCAGTGCAGCGGGGAGGGCTGAGTCATACACCTTGTATGGCACACGTGATCAACCTCATAGTGCACAGGTTTCTCCGATCTTTTCCTGCACTACAAGATCTCATGAGGATGTCACGCAGAATGTGCAAACACTTCAGCCACTCGTACGCTGCAAGGAACACCCTGCTGAAGATCCAGAGACAGCGCAGTCTGCCCCAACATCGGCTAATCTGCGACGTCCCAACAAGATGGAACTCTGCCCTCCATATGCTGGACCGCCTGTACGAGCAACGGTCAGCCGTAACAGACTACCTCATGGGGCAATCAGGCAGCTTCATGCCACACTGCGACTTCCAAGTGACACACTGGCAGATGATGCGGGAAGTCTGCCAATTGTTGATCCCTTTTGAGGACGCGACTCTCTTCGTTAGCAGGCATGACTATGGGATCAACAACATCATCCCACTTGTCCATGTTCTGGAAAGTGCGCTGACCAACATTATCCGCGAGGATTCCCAGGCCACCACTCCAAGGCAGAACATTGCCTTGAGCCCAGACATGGACGAAGTGCCAATGGAGGGTGACGAAGAGGAAGATGTCTACGCCCAGCCATTCCACACACCGCCACCTGGCTTCTCTGCCTCTCAATCGCAGCAGGAGATGGAGGATGAGGTGGCAGAGGAGGAAGACCCCAGCAGACCCTGGACCTATACCGAGGACAGTGGAGAGGAGAGGTGCTCACTGTCCTTAGTGGAGATGGCAAGGTGCCTGCGGGAGTGTCTGCGCAATGACAGCCGTATTGTGGACATCCGCCAGAGGGACCAATACTGGCTGGCCACCCTGGTGGACCCCCGCTTCTGCCGCAAAATGGCTCAATTTTTTCCGCCATCAGAGAGGGAGGCAAAACTGGCATATTACCGGGACCTACTCACCAGCCAGTTGGTCTCAACTTACCATCGAGACCAGCCATGTTCCCCGACAACATCCTCTAGGGTGGAACCAGCGCGCTCCAGTAACACCACCACTAGTGGAGGCCTGAGAAGTCGATACAGCCTCCAATCCCTGATGAGTGATTTCCTGCAGCCAGTTGCTGAAGAGGGGACACAACAACGGACTCATGGCTCAGACCAGCTTGAGCTCACCCACCAGGTCACTGCCTACCTGGATTCTACGCTGCCCCAAAACGTCACCGACCCCGTGCAATACTGGGCAGAGAAACTGGACATCTGGCCTCAACTGGCAGAGTTTTCTTTGTCTCTGCTGTCCTGCCCAGCCAGTAGTGTTGCATCTGAGAGGGTGTTCAGCGTGGCCGGCAACATAGTAACACCGCAACGAACAAGGCTTTCTTGGAAAAGCGTTGAGATGCTAACTTTCATCAAGATGAATCGTGCCTGGATTACATCGGATTATACCACCCCCCTGCCTGATGTGAATGACTAAGTCATCAGTCGCCCGTCTTGCACGGCAATCCGTGTGTCCAAGAAACTGTCCTTAATATCCCAAATATGTGCCCAACATAAAAATGCGTAATTTAACTTATTAAGTAATCTTCCCCACTTAGACCCCAAATTAAACCAAATCACCTATAAATGCCCTACTTAATTCGGATACATTTGAATTTTCAGAACCCCATCTCCAAATTTAATGCCCATGGTGTGTTGGCCATTTAAGATCTCCACACCAGCTTAATGCCTCACACCGGTGCACCGTCCAACCAATACCCCAAGAACAGTACCATCCCTAAAATAATCCCCACGACTATTCTTCACAAAGTGGGGATTTCACCTTTTGTGAACTATAGCCGTGGGGTTCTATCCCTGGCAACCGTGCCAAGGAACACTACTCACCGTTTTGTGAGCGGGTAATAACTGTTCTTGAGGTATTTTGTTGATATCATGAGAGTACTAAAATCTTGCACCGCAAATCCCGATGGGGTTCTTCTCTGTGCGAATGATTTCACGCCTCTCATGCAGTCACGCGTGGAATAAGGCTGTCTATGGGGTATATATCACGGAGGCTGCTGTCCTTCAACTGTGATATAAAAAACCTCCACACTTAGTTACAGCAACAAACAGTTGCTGAATGGCAGGTTTACTTGCCTTATTTACGGGTGCCTTTACAATGGGATGCTTTTTTGTGGTTCTCTGCTGCATAAAATCCACAGGGCATCGTTGGCTGATTTTATTCTATGGGGCTGGACGCAAATACCCAGTTCATCGTAGAACTGCGTATGTCCGGACAGCACCATAGTACTGAACGCCGTTTGTTGAACGGTATAAAAATGCCCTGTGGATTTTACTCAGCAGACCCGCAGCCCCATGTGAAGGTACCCATAGGGTGAGGTTTTTTGGGAGTGACCAAAGAGAGGGTGGGAAGGTCACTCCCATACCCCATCAGGGGTTTTTCCCCTACCCATTTTAAAAGATAAGTCCAGGCAATTAATTACTTTCTGTGCCCTTATTTTACCCAGAAACTTAGGCCCCATTCACACGACTGTAAGTGAATGGGGCCGATTTTGCGGATAGATACGGCCCCATTCACTTACGGTCGTGTGAATGGGGCCTTATAAATTGCACGGACTTATCCTTTAAGCTAGCTGGTGACAGCACTAAAAAAAAAAAAGTATACATCCATTGGTTTGGGCGCTGCACTCGGTTAGGACATCAAACTGGTGTAACAAAGATATATATATATGTCTTGCCAACAGCCATAGGCCCAGATTCAACTGGTTTTACACCAGAGTAGTTGCGTCAATTTGTAAAGCAAGTGGCAGTGAGGTGTCCATTTCATGAAAATTGGACACATATTTTTGTATAATGGAACTGGCATAAAGCCTTCTTGAATTTGTGCCTTTTTAAATGTCCTTTCTTCACCTCATGGATTCTGTGGGTGAGGTTGTCTGTCTATTTCACCGTATCCGTATCCTACTAGACTAGCTGTAATGTTAGAGGGTTTTTTTTAACGTTGACTGTCCTGTGCTGAACTCAACATCAACTTTTTGTCATGTATAAAAACTGATTTTTACAAGCGTGCATATTCTTAGCTTCCAACTTCATTTCTCTGTACTAGGCCCTTCTGGGTCCAAAAGAATACTGCTCTTACTAATGCCCCCACCATCAATTGTCTATTTGGAAACATACTGGGTGCAATCAAGTGCTGCCTCCTCCTCCTCCTCCTCAACTTGTCTCTTCTCAACCCTACTGGTTCACCACCAGTCCCTCAAAAATAATGTTTTAGGGTCTGTTCACCACCAGGCCTTCTACCATAATGTTTAGAAGGGTCTGTTCCCCACCAGGCCTTCTACCATAATGTTTTCAAGGGTCTGTTCACCACCAGGCCATCAATCTTAATTTTTCACGGCTGTGACTGATGCCCTTCTTTATGTGTAATAAAAGGTGTATCGGAGTGCCTGTTCCTTGAAATTTTTGGCTGGACTTGAGCTTTACGTACAAGTCATCATATATTTCATAACAATTTTTCTTCAAAGTATGTCAGTAAGGGGTTAAAGGTTTTAAAAAAACACAAAACACAGGTTTAAAGAAAAATATTTTAACAATTACAAATTATTAATAAAAAACAAAATAAAATAAATATTAAACTGGAGGTTGACGACGCCTCGCCAACATGGCTTGCATCGCCGACACCTCTAATTGAAGGCTGCGTTGGATGCGGGAGGCAGCATAGAGCCGCTCATTGACCCTTCTGAGGGCTGCCTCCAATTCGAAGTCTGTGGGGATAGCTGTAGGGGTGGAAACATTAATACAATTAGTATTATCTAGTTAAAGGGGTTGTTGCACAAAAAATATTCTACACTTTCAAAGCAGCAACTGGATTTGAATACTTTAGCAGTTACATGTCATTAAATATTTTGTATATCTACTCGAACTAACTCAGTTATTCAGTGAAATGTATTTTTATTGAGCCTTTTTTTTCTTATGTCTTTGAACAGCTCACTGACAAGGTCGCACATGCTCAGTTTAAATCTTCTCTGCCTCCTCAATCTTAAACTGCCTCCTGTCCTGAGCTGTGATAGGGAGAGATGGACACGAGTCCTGACATGCAGCAGAATAGACACTAGTCACACTACCCTTCAGTAACCAGCTTGATGTAGCAGAGTAATTGGGGCAGATCTCTGGATCTATATGAGGTGCAGGGCTGTTTCTCGCTTTGTTAAAAAGAGATTGCCAATGTACTATAATACTATGTGATGTATGTCATCTTTTTCTTAAATATTTTTGGTGTAACTCAAGTTTCTACTTCTTTCACTACGTTGATTTTAAAATTATTGTGATATGTCTGCTTCACTAACCACTTGGAGAACATAATGTGTACACAGTCTAGTTATCATAACATGTTGGGTGACATGATCCTAGTGCTTGAGAATATTTCACTTATGTGAATTATGGCTTTGTACTTACTAGACACCCATACGGCGTGGTCCTCCCAGGGTCCTGGGGAAAACTCTGCCTCCCTGACGGTTGGAGCTACAAAAGATAAAGCATAAATTTAGATTCTATTTTGAAGACAGAAGTTCCACCAATTACACTTTTGATTTTAGCGGACGCCGAGGTGACTAAGTGAAGGCGTCTATGACTGACGAGCGATGGTGCATTAAAGGGTTAATGAACTCAGCGTGCAGTAAGGGGAAAAAATGGTTCTGCCCGCGGGGGTGTTTCTCTTGTGGACACTGTTTCTAATTACCAGCAAGAGGGTGTTTCTTTTAACCCACACCCCTGCGTCCTGGATGGCTGAGGTGGTGGTAGCGGCTAAGGGGTTAATAGGATGGCCCTGATAGGGGGACGGCCTCTTTCTCCAGCATCTTCACTGACAGCTTCCCACCCTCCCTTCCCCATTATTTCATCTTTTTCTTAACTTTTTCTGATTCATTTCTGGTTTGTTTCAGTGTTTTACATTGCAAGTCACAACAGAGGTCGGTTGACGATTTCAGACGGAGAAGAAGGCAGACTTGCCCACAGAACGCTGTGGGGCATAGCGCTTCAATACTCCGGGTTATGGTGTTTATGGTCAACAAGTTGAAGTTTTGGATAAGATAAGAAAATAAAGCTGTGACCGACCCTTACCCAACTTAAGGAGGTGTGTGTTTTATTGGCCGGCTGCGAGGGTGGTTTGGTGGGGGGTTTAGAGAGGTCAGTCTCGGCAGTCTACCTACCTTCTACCTCGGGGGCTGTTGGAGTGGCAGGTGGGCTCCTCTGTGGCTGGGGTTCAGGCGGGGTAGAGGGCCCCTGTGGTGGTGCAGCAGCTGTAAAAAAACATTAAATAATGGCATTTCATTCAACTCAAATGAACAGTTGTAATTGCTGATGTTGATACATGTGAATAGTTTGGTGCTGGATCCCATTCCTAAACACTAGTGCTCTTATATCACTGCTGCTGCACTCCCACATAGCCTGGATTAAAAATTAATTAAATATGTTTACACTTACTAGAAGTTGATGGAACTGTGGTGGCCGTCAGGCCTCGACGGTGACGTCGCTGACGTCGCTCTGCAACATAAATCCGTACACAATTGATATGATGACCGTTTTTAATACTAACACTGTATACTACTATGAAGATATTATGGGTGAGAGGAGGGCGATATGATGTGGAGTGGGCATTTAAAGTTAAGGGATCATAGAATATCTGGGATGCATATTTGATGGAGGGGGCATTTCTTGGGAGGGTTGAATGAATGAATAAAAGATGTCTGTGTGTCACATTCTGCAGGTACAAACATAACAAATATAAATACAGCACATACAATGCACTAGTATACCATAGCTCCCGTCCCAACCGTTCAGGATTAGGCTGGACTGTCAGGATTTTAGCGGCTGAGTCCGGGAATGGGTGGCTATGTCCCGTGGTCAGCTGTCTTTGCATCCATAAGAAGCAGAGACGGGTGACGGTAAGCAGGGAGCAGTCCCTTCACCTTCCCCGACGTCCAGTGTAATGTCTCCTTGTGGCTGCCCACATACAGTATAATGTCTTCTCCTTGTGGCCCCAAGTGTTTTTTTATTCTAAATGGGTATTATTTATTGCAATACATTTCTTAATATCTTTATTGCGGGAATATTTTTGATATCGCCCACTCCAGACACATTAGATGCAGCATGAGCACGTCTTTGAGTCTGTGTGTAGGAGGAGGAAGCACTAACTATGAAGGGGCATATATTTAAGGGTACTTTCATACTAGCGAGAGAGATCCGGTGGGCTGCTATGGCCAGGAACAGCCCAACGGATCTCTCCGGATCCAGCATTTGCCTGACACAAAAAGGAGAATGGCCAACCCCATCAACAATAATGGGTGACGGTGCTGAACCGGCCGCTATCCAGCAAGAACGCCGGGAATTTGCAGGGCAAATACCGCGGATCAGCCTGCCGGATCACCACCACATATGTGAAAGTAGCCTAAGGCAAATTACTGTGAAGGGGCACGTATCTGAGAATATCTTCACTTGTTTGAGTGGAGTTAGAGGCGTGGCCTAGCATGAAAGAAAATTTCTGCAGCGCACCACGCACGCCCACGTTGTCCTTCTATACGGTTTTCATTATTGGCACTGGTATCAGGGTTGCCAACCAAAATTTTTTTTTTTCTGGACAACTTTGGACAACATCCCAAAATCATGGACGGTTAACATTTTTAAAGGAAAAATTTGAAAACCATAATGAAGGATAAATATAAAGTAATAAAGGTCTATAGCTCAATATACTGATCAGAACTCATTACCACCATTTACTGTAAGCTGAAAAATGATGATAATTACCACCAAAATAATCTAGTATAACCAGCCTCTAAAAAATCACAGACTTTTTTCACGGACATTGGAAAAAAGTTGCCTATTTTTACGGACTGTCCAGAAATTTGTGGACAGTTGGCAACCCAGACTGGTATATATACAATACAGTACACTAATTTATTAACATGATTTTACTTTTTAAATATTTTGTTACTTACCCCTTCTTATCTCCTCCCGTATCTCCTTTAGCCACTCTGGGGTTTTTATTTTTAGATCCGACCATCGGCGTTGGATCTGGCCGGAGGTCCGCACAGTCCTACACCTATGTAGGAGGCCTCGGATCACCACCTCTATGACCTCCTTTTTGTGCACATGTTGATGGGGGTGTGGGCCATCATAGTTCTCCCGGTCCATGACACGGACCATGTATTTGAGCTCCTCTGAGCTAAAAGCAGCTGCTCTTCTTGCCATCGCTAGGCCTCTACGTCGTGCGTACGTGCGTACGTACGTGCGTACATACGTACGAATATTACGCTAAAGATTTGTACGCTAATGCGTACGTATTCCGTCAAGTAGCGTACTTTTAACAACGCTACACTGTATGTTCGTCACTGGAGTAGGAATGTTCGCAGACGCAGTGTATTTGTACGCTAATGCGTACATATTCAGTTAAGTAGCGTACCTTTGACAACGCTACACTGTATGTTCGTTATTATGAATGTTCGCATTAGCGTACGCATTAGTTTAAATTCTTAAATATGCGTATATTTTGCGTCGCCGTTGTACAAGTCACTTTAATTTTTTCTACTTTTTTCATTTAATAGCAACTGCAAGTAAACGAAACTATACCCTACCAGACTACCATTATTGTTGCAGCAATTATTCAGCCGTTATAGCAAGTTTCGTTTTAGGTTCGGTTCGTATGAATCCGAACTTCAAGAAAATTCGCCGAACCGAACCGAACTTTTCAAAAGTTCGCTCATCCCTAATCATAATGTATCGAGATCACAGATACACCAAAGAAAGAGGATGCTGCCGCCTGAGATCAACAAGTGATAACCCAACTAAGTGTAAATCTTAATGCATAATAAATACAAAATGCCACTAATATATATATATATATATATATATATATATATATATATACTTAACCTTAAATTCAATCATAAAATAGTTGCAAAACAATGAATAAATAAATAGTAACAAAATATATAGTGAAGAAATGTATGAAAAGTGTACCATGCAAGTGAAGGTGAACCCAGTGACATACGTGAGAGTGCAAAGTGAGTACATAAAGGTGAGAAAAAAACCTACAAAAGTGTTACATAATTCATTGAAACTGAATACTAATAAAAAACTCGTAAAAATACAACCAAATAATTAATAGTGCATATAGTTGATCTGGCAACATCCCCTCTACTGATCTCATATTCCATAATGTACATGAATTAATAGATCGTGTACATGATTTGCGGTGTCTATAGATGTAACAAAAAGGCTTCCAAGAAACTCCGCCATCCACCATGTCTCCACCAACACCTTCTCCCCGTATCAATTGCAAATCTTCTCCAAAGAATCCATCGTTTAATCTAAAACATGCCACAAACTGCAAATAAAAATCCAAAAAAGCAAAAAAGGAAAGACAAAAGAGAAGGAAAAAGTATACAAAGACAAACATCTGTTAAAATTACTATATACAAAGTATCCTTCCAACTCCATAGTCTGAAACATACCTATAACCATAGGAACAAAGTACACCACGTACATGAATCACTAGGACATCCTGTACGTTCATAGAAAAGAAACATAGCTTACATTCTCATTAAGCCCAAGTGGAACTAACGTGTCCAATGTAAAAATCCATTTCACCTCCCGCTGGGCCAAGAGTTTTTTCCAATCACCTCCCCTCCGACCTATCAGGATCCGGTCAATCACTCTTACCTTCAGCAATGTACCATCACAGTTGTGATGCACCTTGAAATGTCTTGGTAGTGTTTTCAACTTCATGGGGTCCCGTTCATCCTTTGCTGCTTGAATACTTAGAACATGTTCCCTTGTTCTTCGCCTCATTTCCCGAGAGGTTAGACCTACAGAAAGTAAGTTACACGGGCAGCTCGCAACATATATTACCCCCATTGTGGTACACGGAATCGTATGTGTGATCTTAAATATTTTTTTGCCTGAATAGTCACTGAATGTCTCTGCCCGTTCAATGTCCGGACATGCGACACATTTATCACAGGGCCGACATCCCCATTTTGGGCCTCTTGAGCCAAAGATATATTTAGGATCTGTACCCCGATAATGGCTGCGAACCAGTAGGTCCCGAAGATTTTTCTCCCGCCTATAAGTTATAGCGGGTAATGGAGGTAAGTATTGTTTCAAAGTCTGATCGATCCTTAAAATATTCCAATGTTTCCGCAGAATATTCAGAAATTGTTTATGGCCTAAATTGTAAGACGTAATCATTCGTACCGTCTGTTCATTCACTTCCTTTTTTAGCGGAGGTTGTGATAGCATAGATTCTCTGTTAGATAGTTTTGCCCGCAAATAGCCTCTTCTTAATGTGGATTCATGATAACCTCGCATTTTAAACCTCCTAGTTAGATCAACCGCTCTTGTTTCAAATGTTTCATCCTGGGAACAAATCCTCCTCAACCGTAGTAATTGTCCCACTGGTATTCCTTGGATAAGTCGTTGTGGGTGTGATGATGATGCTTCCAACAGACTATTTACCGATATAGATTTACAGGGTGAATGGCCTATATATTTACTAAGTGTGATTAAAATATATGATAACAGAATCAAATCACATACAGAATAATAAAAAGTAAATAAACTTCACTAGCCTATGCAAATATGCAACATGCAATATGGGGTAGCACTCCAATCACCATGTCACAGAACATGGACGACTCCCCAGGGTGTACAATGGATGGGGCAAATCAATACTTACATCCTACCTAGAATAAGTCTTCAATGCAGTGCCAATTAATTGTTAATCCAGACCATAGTTATTTCCATCAGCCCCTCCTCCAGTTGTAAATCAAGCATGTCTCTGAGATCACTCAGGAATGTGTTCTTATCAGCACAATGGGGGATGGGTACTATCTCTAACCCACTAAATTACAAGGAGAACTTTATAACACAGAGTATAAACGTAATATAAAAGAGGACAGAATTAAAGGGAACGGAACCAATCAGTATTTAAAAATACCCTTATAATACATTCCACCACTATTCGATATACAGTATATAGCCTAGTCATTTAACAGAAAACTACTTTGGAACCATTGGATCTCTAAATAAATAAATTCAAAAACCTGTGTGTTGGAATAACAAGAAGTGTCTCACTCCATAGAGCATGTTGCATATTTAGGCTAGTGATTTATTTACTTTTTATTAGTGTTGAGCGAACATGTTCAGCCGAATACCGCGTGTGTACGAGCGCCATGCTTGGCTAATTAGCGTGCGGGGAGGTACTGGCATTCACTGTAATGCCAGTAGCCATGTTAGCTACTGGCATTACAGTGATTGGCTGGCTGGGAACGCGTCATTGGGTGCTATAAAGCACGCGGTGACATGTGACCAGCGCATAACGAGCCAGGGACAGCTGCTGCTTGCAGGGACAGACAGTGTAGGGAGAGAAGCACGCTAGGCAGGGATAGAAATCACTCAACAAAGACCCAAAAGCCCTTTTAAGGGCTATTATATCTAGCACAAACCAATTTTTTATTATTTTGAGGACATGAGCTGCTGCAGCAAGGAGGGACATACATTGTAGGGAGAGAAGAATGCTAGGCAGGGAATCGCTCAAAAAAGACCCAAAAGCCCTTTTAAAGGCTATTATATCTGGCACAAAACAATATTTTATTATTTTTGGGGTGTTTAAAGGTGGTGAAAATAGCACTAGGTGGCCTGCCATTAATGCCACATGTGCTGCTGCTGCTGCATGCTATAGGATTCTCTCTGTATACTATATACCTGACATACCTTGCTATAATTTCTGCTGTTAAGCCCAAAGTACTTCTTTTGGGTCTTGCTGTATAACATTTGCGCAAGGAGGGACTAGTGTAGGGATAGAATTTCTATAGGCAGGGTTAGTATCATTGTTCAAAAGTCCATTGTTAAATCCTTCTGCATTTTTTTTTTTTGGTGGTCAAAAGAACCCAAGTGTGCCCTGTCAGTAACACTAGGTGCACAGCGTATTAGAACCGTTCAAAAGTCTATATAGCTGACATCAGTTGTTACATTTAATACTGTTAATTTAGGCCGCAGTTCCTCATTTGCGTCTGCAGTTTAATTTGCCCAAGGAGGGAATTAAACTATAGGGATAGGATTTGGGTAGGTAGAAAGATCGTTTCTGTTCCAAAGAGACCAAAGTCCATTATGAAATATGTCTGCATTTTTTTTTTTTGGGTGGCAAAAAATACCCCAAGTGTGCCCTGTCAGTAACGCTAGGTGCACAGCATATTACAACCGTTCAAAAGTCTATGTAGCTGACATCCGTTGTTACATTTAATATAGTTAATTTAGGCCAAAGTTCCTCATTTGCTGCTGCAGTTTAATTTGCCCAAGGAGGGAATTAAACTATAGGGATAGGATTTGATTAGGTAGAAAGATTGTTTCTGTTCCAAAAAGACCAAAGTTCATTGTGAAATACGTCTGTTTTTTTTTTTTTGGTGGCAAAAAAACCCCCAAGTGTGCCCTGTCAGTAACGCTAGGTTCACAGCGTATTACAACCGTTTAAAACTCTATGTAGCTGACATCCGTTGTTATATTTAATACTGTTAATTTAGGCTGCAGTTCCTCATTTGCGGCTGCTCTATAACGTTTGCACATTCAGAATATTGGACATTTATTTACATTTTTCTGATCATACAGTTAATAAAAATCTACAATACTGTAGTTGTGACCAAGTTGCATATAAAAATTGCTCCACAAATTTCCATCTGACAATACTTGCGGCAGAGTAACTAGTTCCTTGGCCACCCGAGGAGGGGAGAAGAGGGGAACACACAGCACTTCCAACAAAGGCAGGGCAACACTTTCCAAGGCCTGGGACAGTTTTATGATACCCCGCCAGCACCCTCACCCTGATGAGCGGCCTAGTGTGAAAAGAAGGGAAAAGTTTTGGAAGGTGGTCCAGTAGTACGTAGCTGACCGTGTCAACGTCCTCAGCGATACCTCTGTAATTATTGGGTGTCTAAGCTGGACACGTGGCATGAACTGGCGCTCTACGCCTTGGAGGTGCTGGCCTGCCCTGCCGCCAGCATTTTGTCTGAGCGGGTATTTAGTGCCGCTAGGGGCATAATTACTGATAAGCGCATCCGCCTGTCAACTGACAATGCTGACAGGTTGACGCTTATCAAAATGATCAAGGCCTGGATTGCCCCTGACTTTTCTACTCCACCAGAGGAAAGCGGCTTAACATGAAGGAACCTTAAATCTGGCTTTTAGGGTGTATTGAATACACTGTATTATCATGTACCCCTTCCTCTTCTCGTCCTCTTCCTCCTCTTCCTCCATCATATGAAACTGCTTATTAGGCTGCCCTCGAAGTCCACCAGCTTGGTGTGCACCCTAATTTTTTAGCCGGTCAGCTCACCAGCTGGGCCTGCACCATAATTTTTTAGCTGATCAGCTCACCAGCTGGGCCTGCACCATAATTTTTTAGCTGGTCAGCTCACCAGCTGGGCCTGCACCATAATTTTTTTGCCTGTCAGCTCACCAGCAGGCCCTCAACCATAATGTTTTACAGGCTCAGCTCTGCTACATGTCACACATAATGTTTCAGACGGTCAACTAAGCGGCATGACAAGAATAATTTTTAACACGCACAGCTCTCCTACATGTCACTGATAATGTTTCAGACGTTCAGCTAAGCGGCATGTCACTCTTAAATTTTTTTTACGCTCAGCTCGGCAGCGGCTTGTCAATCTTAAATTTGGGACAATTTGATGGGCAGCAGCATGTCAACCTTAAATTTGGGACAGTTTAATGAGCAGCAGCGTGTCACCCGTAATTTTTTGGACGTTCTGCTCGGCAGCAGCGTGTAACCTTAAATTTGGAACAGTTTGATGAGCAGCAGCATGTCACCCTTAAATTTGGGACAATTTGATGGGCAGCAGCATGTCACCCGTAAATTTTTTGGACATTCTGCTCAGCAGCAGTGTGTCAACCTTAAATTTGGGACAGTTTGATGGGCAGCAGGGTGTCACCCTTAAATTTTTTTTATTGTCAGCTCGGCAGCAGCATATCAACCTTAAATTTGGGACAGTTTGATGGGCAGCAGCATGTCAACCTTAAATTTGGGACAGTTTGATGAGCAGCAGCGTGTCACCCTTAAATTTTTGGGACATTCTGCTCGGCAGCAGCGTGTCAACCTTAAATTTGGGACAGTTTGATTGGCAGCAGCATGTCAACCTTAAATTTGGGACAGTTTGATGAGCAGTAGCGTGTCACCCATAAATTTTTTGGATGTTCTGCTCGGCAGCAGCGTGTCAACCTTAAATTTGGGACAGTTTGATGGGCAGCAGCGTGTCAACCTTAAATATGAGACAGTTTGATGAGCAGCAGCATGTCACCCGTAAATTTTTTGGACGTTCTGCTTGGCAGCAGCGTGTCAACCTTAAATTTGGGACAGTTTGATGGGCAGCAGCATGTCACCCTTAAATTTGGGACAGTTTTATGGGCAGCAGCGTGTCAACTTTAAATTTGGGACAGTTTGATGGGCAGCAACGTGTCACCCGTAAATTTTTTTTACCGTCAGCTCGGCAGCAGCATGTCAACCTTACACTTGGGACAGTTTGATGGGCTGCAGCATGTCAACCTTAAATTTGGGACAGTTTGATGGGCAGCAGCATGTCAACCTTAAATTTGGACAGTTTTATGGGCAGCAGCATGTCAACCTTAAATTTGGGACAGTTTGATGGGCAGCAGCGTGTCACCCGTAAATTTTTTTTACCATCAGCTCGGCAGCATCGTGTCAACCTTAAATTTGGGACAGTTTGATGGGCAGCAGCATGTTATCCTTAAATTTGGGACAGTTTGATGGGCAGCAGCGTGTCAATCTTAAATTTGGGACAGTTTGAAGGGCAGCAGCATGTCACCCTTAAATTTTTTTTTACCGGCAGCCCGGCAGCAGCGTGTCAACCTTAAATTTGGAACAGTTTGATGGGCAGCAGCATGTCAACCTTAAATTTGGGACAATTTGATGAGTAGCAGCGTGTCACCCTTAAATTTGGGACAGTTTGATGGGCAGCAGTGTGTCATCCATAAATTTTTTTGACGTTCTGCTTGGTAGCAGCATGTCAACCTTAAATTTGGGACAGTTTGAAGGCAGCAGCATGTGAATCTTAAATTTGGGACAGTTTGATGAGCAGCAGCGTGTCACCCTTAAATTTGGGACAGTTTGATGGGCAGCAGCATGTCACCCTTAAATTTGGGACAGTTTGATGGGCAGCAGCGTGTCATCCATACATTTTTTTGACGTTCTGCTTGGTAGCAGCATGTCAACCTTAAATTTGGGACAGTTTGATGAGCAGCAGCGTGTCACCCTTAAATTTGGGACAGTTTGATGGGCAGCAGCATGTCACCCTTAAATTTGGGACAGTTTGATCGGCAGCAGCGTGTCACCCGTAAATTTTTGTGACGTTCTGCTCGGCAGCAGCATGTCAACCTTAAATTTGGGACAGTTTGATCGGCATCAGCGTGTCACCCTTAATTTTTTAGATGGTCAACTCAGCAGCAGCATGTCACCCATAATTTTTTACACGGTCAGCTCAGCAGCAGAACGTCACCACTATTGTTTTTGCGTGTCAGCAGCAGACCATCAATCATAATTTTTCAAGGGTGGGTCTGATACACTCCTTTATGTGTAAGGCTTCATGCACACGACTGTATGTATTTTGCGGTCCTCAAAAAACGGATCCGCAAAAAATACGGATGACATCCGTGTGCATTCCGTATTTTGCGGAACGGAACAGCTGGCCCCTAATAGAACAGTATTATCCTTGTCCATGATGCGGACAATTATAGGACATGTTCTATTTTTTTGCGGAACGGAAATACGGACATACGGAAACGGAATGCACACAGAGTACCTTCCATTTTTTTTGCAGACCCATTAAAATGAATGGTTCCGTATATGGTCCGCAAAAAAAAATGGAACAGACACGGAAAGAAAATACGTTTGTGTGCATGAGCCCTAATAAAGGGGGTATTGGAGTGCCTGTTCCTTGTAATTTCCTTTCCCTTAGTGCATAGGCTTTATGAGTGTCAGAGTCCCACAATTATACCACAATGTGAATGAGGCCCTCCTTTAAATGATATACCGGTTGTATGGGAGTGCCTCATCTGTGTAATTGTGCCTCATCATTGCGCTTAACGTACAAGTAAATCTATGTTTCCTAACAATATTTGCTGTAAAAATCGATGTTATCTTGGGTTTTGGGGGGTATTTTTGTCATTCCGTAAAAGTGGCGTAATAGTCGGCCATCATCGTTAACAGCGGCGACTTCGATGTCCAAGATGCATCTAGACATCCTCCCCATGCTGTTCCCTAACCATTTCTGTGGTGTTTCCACCATTTTCTGACGTTTCCCTATGGACCACCTAGTGTTCAGCCAGAGCACCCGAGCACCCGAACATCAGGGTGCTCGATCATCACTACTTTTTATTATTCAATGTGATTTGTTTGTGTTATTGTATAGTTAATGTAACTTAGTAAATATATTTATTCATTTTGCCTGTGTAAGCTTATTCATTCTCAAATATTTTGAATTCAAATTACATTACAATGCCTCTCTCTTTACAGTATCATTCTCTTTTCTCCAGGACAATATTCATTGATCTGATAAAGACCATAGTAGCTGAAAACATTCATATTGATATTGTACTGGGAACCACCTACTGTAAAAATTTTTTGTGCTTTCCAACTATTTTCTGGAGAGCAGACTCAATCCCTTTCATTCCACGATCCAGCAGAGAATGCTGAATATTGACAAAAAGTAGGAGCAACTATTGGGGTCATTTATCAAACTGGTGTAAAGTAGAACTAGCTAAGGCTACTTTGACTCCTACTTTTTTGCTGGATCCGGCAGGGTTCAGCAAAAACGCTTCCATTACTGATATTGCAGCCATCTGCATCCGTTATGAACGGATCTGGTTGTGTTATCTTTAACATACCGAAGGCGGATTCGTCATGAACACCATTGAAAGTCAATGGGGGACGGATCTGTTTTCTATTGTGCCAGATTGTGTCAGAGAAAACGGATCCATCCCCATTGACTTGCATCGAGGGTCATGACGGATCTGTCTTGCTCCACATCCCAGAACGGAAGGCAAACTACAACATGTTGCAGTTTGTTTTCTTGTCTGGGAACGCAACCAAATGGAACAGAATGCATTTTGGAACATTCCCTTCTGTTCAGTTCAGTTTTTTCCCCATTGACAATGAATGGGGACAAAACTGAAGAGTTTTTTACGGTATTGAGCCCCTATGACAGAACTCAATACCGGAAAACTTAAACACTAGCCCATAGCAGCCAATCAGATCCCACCTTTCATTTTCCAAAGGAGCTGTCAAAATTAAAGGTGGAATCTGATTGGTTGCTATGGGCAACTAAGCCATTTCTACTTTAGACCTATTTGATAAATGACCCCATATATTATTCATTGCATCTCAAATAAATAAGTGTAGTATGTAGAAATACAGTATAGAAACAACCCACTTGATGTACAATACTTTATACTTTTAGCTTTCACTTGTAGGTAGGTTTACAGTTCATTTAATTATATTAGGCTTCTTAGGAGTTACTCAATATACACATCTCCAGAAAAGAGATATGTTAGATGCTTGAATGAAATAGGTCATGCTCAATAATGAACATCTTAGATGCTTGTTTCAGTATTCTTACAGTTACAATAAACATAAAACACCGGCTATAGAAGAAAAACACTGTACTTATTTGGTAAAAATGTGGCTTCAACCCTAGTTTTCACAAGTACATCTGATTGAGATTTCTCTTAAGGACCTGTTATTCATCTGTTTCTGCAGAATTACTAGAACATTGCACACATTGATGTCACAGTTTTGTAGCTAATTTGATCAGGACTGTAACAGAGAGGATGAGAACAAGATCCAGCCCAGGAGATTGAAGGACCAAGCAGACCTTTCATGGTTTTTATTTATTTTAGATAAATATCTTTTATTCCCGGCTACGCCCAGCTGATGCTGCCACCCTGCCTGTTTTTTTAAAAATATTGCTCCTCCGCCCCTCTGTGCCCCCCATGTAGTATTTGCGTTCAGTATGTAAATACTGAGCATCGGTACGGGGAGGAGGAGACGCCAGGGTTTTTCAATGGGCGTCTCCTTCTCCCTGCCTGTGCCGTGATCCAATCACAGCGGAGAGCGCCACAGCCAGGGAGAAGGTGAGCTTTTTTTCTCCCTGGCTGACTATTTTTTCATATAATTTTCTAAGGTCACTCCAAGTATCATAGTTCCTGTCCATTGTCTTTACCTTTATCTCTGTGTGCACTGGTAGCACGTCAGAGAGGATTTACTTAATACTCAAGCTGATGTTTCCTATGTTTCTCCTCTACTGACTACAGGTCATCAATATCAGATTGGCAAGGTTCTATGCCAGGCATTCCTGTAGATCAGATATTTGCAGAAGCCATGATGTGCTAGAACTAGTATAGCGCCATACACTTTGTAGCAGCTTGGAATTGTATTGCAAGTCCAGCTCCATTAACTTCGATGTGACTGAACTTGCAGTTCACTTCCAGGCCACTACAAAGTGTACAGAGCTATGCTAATTCAAAAAAGTGTGTATAGTCCTGCTAGTTGTGGTGTATTGAAGAAACAACTAGCATTTCCTTCACTCACAGCATGTTCACAATGATCTCCATAGGAGAGCATACTTTGTTGTACTGCATTATACTGCATCTCACATTTGAAAGGCAGATAAAGAAAAGGTGATAATGCTTATTTGAATTCTCGTGTCACTATTCAAAGACTCTTAAGAAAGGGGATCAAGTTTATTATAGAGCCTAAAATTAATAAGTCCCTGATCAGACCCTAACGATTCAGGACCAGACCCCAAAATATAGACC
Organism: Rhinella marina; assembly: GCA_900303285.1. NCBI lineage: Eukaryota > Metazoa > Chordata > Amphibia > Anura > Bufonidae > Rhinella > Rhinella marina. Next base: position 43,388 of record ONZH01007188.1, read on the forward strand.
CTAGCTCAGACCCCAAATCAATACAGACACCAGACCAGACCCCAAAATGAATACAGGCTTCAGACACCAAATTAATATATCCAAACATTAATACAGACATCAGACCAGACCTCAAATTTTACAGGGACACAAGACTAGACTTCAAATTTATATATGGCCTGATGGAAGTAATCATTGTTTCTAAAGTTAATGAGCACAATGCCAAGTTTTTTTCTTTAATAAAACTGCAAGCTCCCTCACCTGTGGCACAACAACACTGTCTACCTGTGTCAAGACCTTGTCCTGGTCCTCTGTGAGATTTTTCTGAAAGATGATCAAAGGAAAGAAGATGTAAGCATAGAAGCGAATTATTAAGAAGACATTGCATGGAAAGTTGTCCATGGAAGCCAGGCCTTTAAAAATTGGTTCCGGGATGCATATATTTACTCCATGGTAAAGAGGTTTGTTGCTGAACCAATTATCTCAGTTATTAGGGGGACATACAGGAGTAGCAGTTGCTATTTCTTTGCTAACAGTGATCTAATCTTTTTTTTTTTCTAATTTATATCACACAGCATCAGTACAAGTGAAAATTAACACTGCTTTATCCTTTGCTATTTAGCCGGAAACATGTTCTACACTCATAAACCCCTGGTCTGGTTCTAATGACTCTGAAGGTAAATATCCTTCTCTGATGGCTGGAATTTCCCTAGATCTTGTAAACCATTTTCTTTGCAACAATGATGGCATTGTGTGTTGATCAGGAGAACAGGCTGGAAAGGAACATTGCATCTTATTTAACACACATGTAGAAAAGTCCAAATTGTTAGCTAAAATAAATCAAATTATCTGTCAAATAGTTCTAATATGTCTATGGCTTTGCTAAATATTTTTTGAAACATTTATTTAACTTGTGGTGCTTTCTACAGTTGTTTCTGAATTTCTAACTATGGGGAAAATTCCTGAAAAAATATAATACTATAGCCTCATTCACATTTCCATATCTGCTTTTCTTCCATGGAAAATCCTTCTGTGTTTCATCTGTGAAGATATCCGTGTTTGGTCCATGTGTTTGCTTTTTGCCCTCTCTATTCCACAGATACTGTTTAGCTGAATATTAATCTCCAGAGCATCTCCTACCAGTGGTCAGTGAAAAACACAGATGCTATCAATGTTGTGTCAGTGTTTTTTTTTTTGGTCCACATCATGGACCAAAGTAGTGCATGTCTCTGATTTTTTTCACTGACCCATGGGACCGTACACATCAATGGCTGTTTCACACGAGCAAGTACATTGCAAGAATCACGCTCTGTGTGTGAGCATGATCCTCCGTTCTTGACTTGCAGGAGCGCAGGACATTATCATAATTTACAATGTTATGTGCCTCTGCGTGACTTTACTTCAACAGAATCATACTGACAGCTCTATGTCACTATGATTTGCACCTGCAAGTTCACCATGGAGGACCATGCTTACAGATAGAGAGTGATGGGTATGTGTGCTGTCCACAGAAAATGCGGAAAACACATCCATGAAAAACAGAAATGGGTACAAGGCCTTAGGCCTCCAGCCTCCACTACTATTGAGCTGTCATTACAAGTCAGTTGCAACAAACAACTCTCAGTGTGAAATCCAGAATATTTAGACATTTTTATGTGCATAATCACATGAAAAAACTAAATAAAAATTAGAACCAAAATATGCTTATACAGTGGCCCTTCAAGTTGCAGTGGCCTCAGTGCCTTGCTACTGTAATTTGAGGAGCCACATTCAACATAGAGTGGCAGATTTCCTGAGGATGGCATTTCTTATGCCAGTCTTAGGCCTCGTCCACATTTCCGTTTTTCACTGACGTGTGATGTCAGCATTTTTCACGGACAGCACAGGTACCCATTGATTTAAATGTATCTGTTCACATTTCAGCATTTTTCTACTGACCGTGGGTCAGTAAAAAAATCACGGGGACATGCACTACTTTGATCCGTGATGCGGACCAAGCACGCCCATTGAAGTCTATGGGTCCGTGAAAATCACTGACACACATCCGTGTTGTGTCCGTGGTGCGTCCGTTTTTCACTGATGACTAATAGGAGATTCTTTGGAAATCAATTTTCAGCTGAGCAACGTCAGTGAAATACGGATGCCACACGGACCGTAAAATACGGAACCACGGATCATCCACGGATCCGTCACGGAAAGAATCACGGAATACACATGTCCGTGATTTTCGCGGACGCGAAATAATACTGAAATGTGGACAAGGCCTTAGGGTTACTGTATTAAATGCAAATGCAATGAATCGGAAAAGTGGGGTAATTTTGCCTGGGGAATAGATACGTGTGAAAAATTTACAACGTATTTGTGAGATTTTAGGTTGGTTTATGGCATTCCTGGCAATTTACATTTACTAAAGAGCAGCAAGAAATCCATATTTCCAGACCCCCTACTCCCAGGCTTGGACTGTTCCACATAGGAACCAGTGAATACCCAGGGGGGCTCCTGAGTACGGTGGTCCTCTAGTCTCCTACCCCACCGGGACAAGTTTTACTTTCTAATGGCACCATTTATGGTTGCATACAATGTAATGGAAAGAGGGGAAAAAATTTGAAAAGAAAAAACGCAATTCTGACGGAGGTTTTTTGTTTGTTTTATTTTGTTTTGTTAAGTTTTTTTCATCGTTCACTATGTGGTAAAATTGACCTGTTACCAGTGGCGTAGCTATCAGGGAAGCAGGGGAAGCAACTGCTTTGGGACCTGAGCTCAGTAGGGGCCAGGGAGCAGTAGCAGGGATGTGGCCAGCAGGGCCCTAATTTAATGTTTTTTCATTTATTTTATATTTTCCTGCCTCCCTGTCTGAGGGGAGCTTGGGGCTGTAATGCTGCTTAAACAAGAGGAGAGGGGAGAGAAGGATTCTCCTACCTCTCCTCTGCGCTGCTGCAATCTGTTATCTGATTGGTGGAGCAGCAGAGAACAGAAACTGTTTCTCCACTAGAGATGACTAGAGATCAAAAAATTATTCGCCGAACATTTGCCGAACTAAGATTCGTAGATTCGACGAATAGATTTGTTGTATTTGCATACAAAATATACATTATTATGTGCTATTAGCAAACATTTGCGCACTAAGAACGAACGTTCATTTAAAAAATGTACGCAACTTCTTAGAAGACGTACGCATGAGCGTACAAATAGCTTACGAATCCTCAGCGTACTGTTGTCTACGCGATTATGTAATACGCAGGCACGTACGAGGAGAGGCCGCGGTGTGCACTCCTCAGAGGCAGAGCGTATATTCGAAAATGGCATCCAGACGATCCTCATCATTTAGCTCTGCTGCACAGCTGAAATACATAGTCCGGCTGATGGATCGCCAGGATTACGATTTACGATGGCACACACCGCCATCCGAACCAGCATAAAAAGGAGGTGATCCAACAGGTGATGCGAGGCTTGCGCCATCATTTTGACACCTTGTGGACCCCGGGCCAGATCCAGCGTAAATGGTCAGATCTGAAATCGCCCTCAGAGGCAGTATGTATATTTGAGGTAGAACAAGTAAGGTGCTGTCTATCCGGCTAAGTGCATAGTACAACCATCCACCATACAATAAAGTGAATATGAGGACACATTGCGTTACCTGTAAAGAAATACACACAATGGGCAAAATACTTGAAAACGTTGCTGAAAGGTAAAAACATTAGTGCAAACAATACAGTGCAAACAATATAGTGCAAATATATTATATGTATAATGTAAACATTTTAAATATCACCTACCTAGTATGCTCACAGACACGTTTAAGTGTCTTTTCTTCTTTCTGACGCTTGTTATAGAACTGGAGCAGAGTCCCAAACTCAGTTGCAATTTGTAATCCACATAGGTAAAATTGTAATCCAAATGGGTAAAAAAATAGCAGCAAAGGTTCCTTAAAAAAACCCTCTTTCAAGGGGTTCCCCAATAACCTGAAAAGGGGGAAAAGGGATGAGGCTCACGTATGCTTGGTTAAAGGGAACCTGTCACCTCCTTTTCTGAAAATGAGCTGTTAACAGTACCTTAAAGTAGAGCCGAGTGTGATCCTAATGCTGTTGTTGAAACTGAGAACTGCCGGATGAAAACGCTGAAAACTGAACTTTTAATCTTGCTGCGCGGGCTTTCCGGTGTGGGCTTGAAGTCAAGGGGGCAGAGGCCTCCTTGCTTCAAGTCAAGAAAGCCACTCCCCACTTGCGCTTGACTGACAGTTAGCCCGGGTGCCGGGATCGCAGAAATCTCGCGCATACGCGTTGCGCGACTGAGTACTGCGCGATCCCGGCACCCGGGCTAACTGTCAGTCAAGCGCAAGTGGGGTAGCGCAAGCGCAAGTATTGTACCACTGATGGCTGGTACACAAAACTGTTGGTGGTCATCTGTCCCACATGAAGGATCAGCGGTGGTGGCAAATCTGGTATCAAGGGTTCCAGCTGAGCTTGGGATTTCTCCTCAGATCGCAGAGTCCCATCATTGGTCTCATGGGAACACCGAGCCTCTTCTGCGGCCTGGGCCTTCTCACTCCAGTCTTCCGGGGGCGCTGCAGGAGTAGCTGGTCGCTCAAGGAGTTTCACCCCAGTAGCAAAGGGGCCTTGGAGGCTCTTAATTGATTTATACTCCACGTAATCCCCTGCGTGGAGATTGTGGCGGACGGGCGGAAGATACGGCTGCTTTACAGAACGGCGGTTGACATATAATTCTTCGTCTCCTCATCGCCGATAAAGCCTACTCCCCGTTCCACACTGAACCAAATAACGGTACCCCTTCGGCGCTCCAGCTTGGGGTCACCGGACCGTGGGTGCTCCAAAACCTGCACAACCCACTCCTCTACCAACTTTTTGTATTCTCAGAGGGTCAGGGCGTTCCAGGTGACAGCCTCGGGGACCATGGAATTTTGCCGAAGGGAGTAGTCCTTCCGCGGGGGAGCGGGAACTCCTGCCGCCTCCGCCATGTCAGCCAGCGGAGTGAACACCTCAGCTGGCACCTCAACCGACTTCTTAGGCTGCCAGACATATTGAGAGACGTAGATCTCCTCCGGTTCCTTCTCCTCATAGGGGTCGGTGCCCCACACCATGCCTCCCCAGTCAGGGCCTCGCTGTGTCGCCATCTTAATTTCCTGAGTTGCATCGTCTTCCTCGCGCTCTGGTGAAGGGGGCGGAGCTACCAGGGAGGAGTCTGCATCGCTAATGAATTGAATTCGTACGCAACAGCGTATAGAGTAACTTATACATAGCAATAGCGTATAATTTATAGGACAAACTACGTAGCGAATGCGTACAAAGCCGAAGCGAATCACCTAATATTTGGATTCGCTTCGCAGCTGAAAGATTTGATACGAATCAACTAAACGACTAATCGCTCATCTCTATTCTCCACCAATCATTTCAACTGACACAGCCCGCTCCCACAGCACAAGAAGCACCATGTGGATGTAACTGACTGACTGGGGACCCTCCCGCCCGGCCAGCCGACCACCTGATCACCGCTCTTACCTGCTTGCCTCATGTAGCGCTGTTGACCTTCTACTCTGGCTGTGACAGACAGCCAGGAAGCTGGAGAAACCATGAGCAGTAGCGGTGTCTCAGCCCTCTGAGCACAGCTGCAGCCTGCTGCTGACCTCCTGCTTGGGATTCACTGCCAGGTTGACCAAAATGGTGAGTCTGTGCCCCCCTGCCCTGTACTGTGCTCCCCTGCCCTGTACCGTGCCCCCCTGCCCTGTACTGTGTCCCCTTGCCCTGTACTGTGCCCCTCCCTGCCCTGTACTGTGCACACTATGCTGTACTGTGCCGTCCTGTAATGTGCCACCCCTGCCCTGTACTGTGCACACTGTGCTGTACTGTGCCCCTCTGCCCTGTATTGTGCCCCCTGCCGTGTACTGTGCCCCCCCGCCCTGCACCATGCTATACTGTGCTCCCCTGTCCTGTACTGTGCCCCCTGCCCTGTACTGTGCACACTATACTGTACTGTGCCCCCCTGCCCTGTACTGTGCCCCCCCTGCCCTGTACTGTGCACACTGTGTTGTACTGTGCCTCCCCCCGTACTGTTCCCCCCCTGATCTGTACTGTGCACACTTTGCTGTACTGTGCTCCCCATGCCCTGTATTATGCCCCCCTGCCCTGTGCCCCCCTGCCCTGTACTAGGCCCACTACTGTGTATTTGTACACCACCCTGTACTGTGCCCCCCGCCCTGTGTCCTATTGCCTGCACTATACTCCATTATAATACCGTGTAGGAGGCATATTACAGGAGTATAAGGAGATACCCCTGTACTGTGCCTACTAACCTGTACTATTCCCTCTTATACCCTGTATTGTGCCCCCTTATCATAACCTGTACAGTGCTCCTAGTCATACCCTGTATTGTGCCCTCATATACTCTACACTTTGCCCCTGGTCATATGTTGTACTATGCCCCCTTATACTCTGTTATCCAGTCACTGTATGGCGGTGTTATCTAGTCATTGTATGGCGGCATTATCTAGTCAATATATGCTGGTGCTATCCAGGCACTTTATGGCCATGTTATCCAGTCACTGTATGGCGGTGTTATCCAGTCACTGTATGGCAGTTTTATCCAGTCACTGTATGGTGGTGTTATCCAGCCATAATATTGTGGTGTTATCCAGTCACTGTATGGTGGTGTTATCCAGTCACTGTATGGTGGTGTTATCCAGTCACTGTATGGTGGTGTTATCCAGTCACTGTATGGCGGTGTTATCCAGTCACTGTATGGCGGTGTTATCCAGTCACTGTATGGCGATGTTATCCAGTCACTGTATGGCTGTGCTATCCAGTCACTGTATGGTGGTGTTAACTGGCCATTGTATAGCAATGTTATCCAGTCACTGTATGGCGGTGTTATCCAGTCACTGTATGATGGTGTTATCCGGCCATTGTATGGCGGTGTTATCCAGTCACTGTTTGGCAGTGTTGTTCAGTCACTGTATGGTGGTGTTATCCAGTCATGATATGGGGCTATAACGTTGTTTGTTATCCAGTCATGGTATGAGCTATTATCTAATATGGTGTTATTTAGTCACTGTATGTTGGTAATATACAGTACAGACCAAAAGTTTGGACACACCTTCTCATTCAAAGAGTTTTCTGTATTTTCATGACTATGAAAATTGTAGATACACACTGAAGGCATCAAAACTATGAATTAACACATGTTGAATTATATACTTAACAAAAAAGTGTGAAACAACTGAAAATATGTCTTATATTCTAGGGAACCAGGCATATAGAATCCATCCGTTCACCTTTTCTGCATCGCACAAAGACATGGTGGTTGGAACCAAAGATCTCAAATTTGGACTCATCAGACCAAAGCACGGATTTCCACTGGTCTAATGTCCATTCCTTGTGTTCTTTAGCCCAAACATGTCTCTTCTGCTTGTTGCCTGTCCTTAGCAGTTGTTTCCTAGCAGCTATTTTACCATGAAGGCCTGCTTCACACAGTCTCCTCTTAACAGTTGTTGTAGAGATGTGTCTGCTGCTAGAACTCTGTGTGGCATTGACCTGGTCTCTAATCTGAGCTGCTGTTAACCTGCGATTTCTGAGGCTGGTGACTCGGATGAACTTATCCTCCGCAGCAGAGATGACTCTTGGTCTTCTTTTCCTGGGGCGGTCTTCATGTGAGCCAGTTTCTTTGTAGCGCTTGATGGTTTTTGCGACTGCACTTGGGGACACTTTCAAAGTTTTCCCAATTTTTCGGACTGACTGACCTTCATTTCTTAAAGTAATGATGGCCACTCATTTTTCTTTACTTAGCTGCTTTTTTCTTGCCATAATACAAATTCTAACAGTTTATTCAGTAGGCCTATCAGCTGTGTATCCACCTGACTTCTGCCCAACACAACTCATGTTCCCAACCTCATTTATAAGGCAATAAATCCCACTTATTAAACCTGACAGGGCACACCTGTGAAATGAAAACCATTTCAGGTGACTACCTCTTGAAGCTCATAAAGAGAATGCCAGGAATGTGCAAAGCAGTAATCAAAGCAAAAGGTGGCTACTTTGAAGAACCTAGAATATAAGACATATTTTCAGTTGTTTCACACTTTTTTGTTAAGTATATAATTCCACGTGTTAATTCATAGTTTTGATGCCTTCAGCGTGAATCTACAATTTTCATAGTCATGAAAATACAGAAAACTCTTTGAATGAGAAGGTGTGTCCAAACTTTTGGTCTGTACTGTATAGTCATTAAATGTATTATTATTTAGGGATAGAACTAATATCTTTACAGTATATACTGTAGATTCCAGTATATGATACTGTGGAGTTCACAATAGAGTAAATGAGCCTTTTAGAACACAGCCCTTACCATTGATCACCAGGACAATAGATTCCCGTTATAAAAAAAATATATATATACGTTAATATATACTTTTTTTTTAACTGACTTTGCAGGATACAAAAGTGTGGTGGTGTGCTATGCGTTGGTATCCTTTTTTTTCCTAACGAATATGTAAAATGGATGGCAAAAATGTAATGTGAAACCACCCTTACATATGCACACATGCAATGCCAGGATAGTCATAGAGGAAGGGGGGAAAGGGAGGGGGGGCCGTACAAAATTTTGCTGTGGGGCCCAGTCAATTCTAGCCCCTGCCTGTTACTTTCATTCTCCAGGCCAGTACGGTTACAACAATACAACACTTGTATAATTTTTAAGTATTGAGAATTTTTTTTGTTATCACCATATTCTGACCCCTATAACCTTTTTGTAGTTACATATATGAACGGAGCTGTGTCAGGGCTCATTTGTTGCGGAGCGATCTGTATTTTTCAGTGATACCATTTTGAAGTTTGTGTGATTTTTTGATCAGGCTATTAGTGTAGTGTAGCAGGTTCTCCAATCTCAGCCGAGGAACGCTGTTACCAAAGCAGGAGTGTGTGGTTTCCACTTCTAGACTGCTCAGAGCCAGGAGGTGGAGGTCCAAGGGGAGGAGGAGGGGGGCATGGAGGTGTAGGTGGAAGAGGGTGAGGAAGCTAACACTGTTTCTGTTTGTTTTTCTCCATGTGTCCGTCAATTGTGTGTACAAACCTTAGCCATTTTTTGGGGTGCAGCTGGTATACTTCTTCACTCTGCCAACATAAGACATAATAATCTTGAGCCAGGAGGCAGAGGTCCGAGTGGAGGAGGAGGTGCTGCAGGTGGAAGAGGCGGAGGAGGTAGCCAACAATTTTTTATTTTTTTATTTTTTTTTCTTACTTTTTTGGTTTGTGAAGACTCCACAACATTGAGAAATGGCACATTGCCTGATGAACTGCCACACCAGAGAACTTCTTTGAGCTGGGTTTGGTGTGCTCTTTCCTTCAGCGTGGTGGGCAATAGCTGGCATACTGGCTGGGGGCCAGCCACTCTGCTTTTGCACCCCACTCCCTCTTTTGCTGTGTAACCCCACCTCTTCCTTCGAACTGCACATGTAACTTGGATGACCTGGATGCCATGTGAGGTCTAGGACCTCGTCATCTTCCATATCATCTTCCAGCCACTCCTCTCCCCTGCCCTCCTTGCTGGTCTGCACACTGCAGGAAGCTGCAGCAGTTGACACCTGTGTTCATCATAATCATTAGAGACATGCTGCAGTGGTCCTCCAAAATCCTTATCCTTAAACATACGTGGTTGGGCATCAGTGCACTCAATCGCTTTCACTTCTGAGGCAGGGCTAGGTGAATGGCCCCTGAAAACCTCGCCATCAGAGTCATCAAAAAGCATACATGACTGCTGCATGACTTGAGGCTCAGTCTGCTTGGCTCATGTGGAAGGGATTGAGGTGGAAGACGGATGCCTGTGGGCCACCAGTGCCATCTCTGCGCTTTAAGCAGTGGACCGAGTGGAAGACAATTTGGAAGCACTCTCAGCCATCCATCTACTAGCACCTTTACTTATTCTGGCCTCACTATTCTTAGAGCGGTATTCGGGTCTACAAAATGAAACAGAATGTCCTGTCACCTTTGTGCACCTGAGGAAGGTGTTTCATTTTTGAGCATAGCTAGCACTGATCGACAACGTGCTCTCTCTCCAGCAGGAGCTCCAACACCACTAACACCAGCAGCATCACATCCACGGCCATGTCCCTTATTTAATCCTCTCCTCATATTTTAAAGGTCGCCCACCAAATTGGCTGACAGACTAACAATTGATACTGTATCACAGGAGCAAATGAAGTGTTGTGCGCTCCAAAAAATGGCTATAGGTCACCGACAGAAATAACAGAAAGATTAACTCTTTTATTTCTGTGTCATAGGGGCAACTGAAGGGTTTTGCACCCCAAAAAATAGCTATGTGTCACCGACACAATTAACAGACTGATTAACTATTGTATTTCTGGTCACATGGGCATTTGAAGGATTTTGCTCCCAGGAAAATCGCTTTGTGTCACCAACACAATTAACAGACCGATTAACTATTGTATTTCCGTGTCACAGGGGCAATTGAAGGGTTTTGCACCCAAAAAAATAGCTATGTGTCACCGCCACAAATAACACACTAACTACTGTATATCCATGTCACTGGTGCATAGAGTTGAGCGAACGTGCTCGTAACGAACACTGTAGTGCTTGGATTCCCTGCGCTTGCATGGCCGCAGGCATCCGGATCCGTCCTCACCTGACTGTAAGTCAATGGGCCTGGATCCGTTTGGTATGACACACGAGTGTGTCATACCAAACGGATCCGTCCCCACTGACTTGCAGTCGGGTGAGGAGGACGGATCTGGATGGCTGCGGCCATGCAAGCGCAGGGGATCCAAGCAGTACAGTGCTCGTTACGAGCACGTTCGCTCAACTCTACTGGTGCAAAGGAGTAGTATTGCACTAACCAAAAATCACTACAAGTCACCCACTGACTGAAAAGCACAATTAAGTATCGTATTTCCGTGTCACTGGTGCAAAGGTGTTGTATTGCACCAACCAAAAATGCCTACAGATCACCGTCAGACTGAACAGCCTGATTAAGTATTGTATTTCTGTGCCACTGGTGCAACAATTTTGTATTGCACCTACATAAATGCCTACAGGTCACCCACAGACTTAAAAAAAATAAAAATAAAAACCTAACACTTGTTATGCATGCAGGGTCACATGGTGTGCCAGCCAATCACAGCCATGCCAATACTAAGAATGACTGTGATGGCTTCCAAGTTCCTAAAGCTTAAACGCTTGTTGAATGGCTGTGCTGCAGCCTTTCAAAGGCTTTATTTAAACTCCAAACAATGAACACGAACACAGTCTTTCGCGCCAATGTCCGTGTTCGGGTACCCGGACACTGCAGTGTTCAGTAGGAACCCAAACAGTGCGGTCCGAGTTCGCTCATCCCTATTGATGATGTCATTACTAGTGTTGAGCGATTCAAAGGCCACAAAGTAATTTGTCACAAAGCAAATTTTTTTGTAAAATTCAGCAATGCAGCCAAATCGAGTTTTGTAATACTTTGCTCATCTCTCTTCACACTGGCCAATGTGGTGATATGTCATATGCCATCGTGCATGAGATTTTGTGTAGTATCTTCAATCAAGATGGACGCTACGGCCTCTTTGCATGCAAATGGATGAGGTGAGTATGTGTTCCCCCCCACCACCCCTTCCCTCGAGGAGAAAAAGACAACTTTTTCTGTTGTCAAATATTTTGGCGATCCTGACCATAGCATTACAGACCTCCAAGTGTTGATAGGGTTAAAGGGTCATTTCAAATCCCTAAAGGATAGACAAGTTTGGGAATACAAATTTATGACTTACTTTGATACACAACACAGGACTGAATTTGTCTCAAAGTTTTATGGTCTGCTACAACATCTAAGGCGAGAGAGAGAGAGGTCATCTACTCTGAACTCAGCGACAAACTTTCACACGGCTTATCTGTAAACTAATTTAGGACCCTTTCTCAAAGACCATTCCTTTAACCCCCTAACTGTTTTGCCAGAGTGGAGCTCCAGCAGTGGGAAAAGTAGCGAACTGGAGGGGGGAAGGCTGCTTTAGATGCTGCCAACTCCTGAATGGTAGCAGCTAGAAACATGCAACTGATCTTGTTTGAAAGCAGTCATTCCAAGCTTTCAGACAATAACAAAATGACAGCAATATGTTCAGGACAAGAAAGATATCACTGATAGAAATCAGAATGCTGTGAATGCAGTTGAAAATGAAAGTAAAAACAGGTTTTACTCGTGATTATTCCTGAATCGATTTCTAACAGTGATTTCTCCTCTGTTGCTTGGACTTTAGCTGTCATTTTGTCATTGTCTTGTATTAAAGCCTGGACTGTCAGCTTTCAGACAAGACCAGTTGCATGTTTTTAGCTGCTACCATTGAGGAGATATCACCATCTAAAGCAGCTCTCCCCCCTCCAGTTAGCTACTTTTCACACTGCCCAAGCTGGACTCGGGCAAAACAGTTGGTGGTTAAAGATTGCCTTATAACATCATCAATATTTTATATTGTTTCCCTTTATAAGAGTATCAAGATTTCTTACTACTGGCAAACATGGTAAAAAACATTTTTCTTTTAAACTCTGATCGACACACAATAAAAGATGAAATAAAGATCTGCCTAAATCAGAACATTTATGTAGCCATGATCACAACATTACAGACATGAAAGTCTTGATATTAAAGAGAATTCCAAATCTCAGAAAGACAGGAGAATATGGGAATACAAGCTTACACAGATCAGGAATTAATGTATCTCATGGAATATATCCCTCAGATCTATTTGATTCATCACATTTATGGACTGGATATCCATTAGAGGATAATAAGATTTTCACACTCCTTATCTATAATTGCTTCACCAATGTATGGCTACAACTGTGTCCTCCTCCACTCATCTTGATCTGCTTTACATTATTTGTCTCCTCCACATCATTATTCCTATGTACTTTGGTGTACAAATATGTGAATCCTCAGATACCGTCTTAAAAGATGTCTGAGGATGAGGCCTGTGTAGTCCTGAAAGCTTGCAATTGTGTCTTTTCAGTTAGCCATTAATAAGTATCAACCACTGAGGAATCTCAATTTTTTTATCTTCTATTTACTGGCTAACACAGTACACATATATTTTTTACTTTAAAAGACCGGATTTAGACATATACGCTATGCATATACTCGTCTCAATATTGTGGCAGTAGTCAATAATACTGTCAGGCACCATCTGGTAGACATAAATAGCTTTCTAGGGAAACCTAACAGGTGCAATGAACAATAGAAAGTATGAAAAAAAAATGTTGGCACAGTACATAGCTAATGCCTCTCTTAATGATTCTTTACTCCTATTCTTTCACTATTTAATGTTTAATGAAAGTTTTCTTCCGCTATGCACTCTTTGCATTGAATGATTATTGCCATCAAATTTATATGTCTTATTTTCCTCTGTCATGTGAAATTGTCCCTAATATACATGTTTGCGTAACCCTGAGTTCACTATAATGTGAAAGTATTCTTGTAGGTTTCTTTCACACTTTGTAAAAACTACACCCAGGAATATGGGATAGATTTCCATTCACAGTTTCTGCAACAAAAAAACATGCCAGGTGTGAACATACCCTAATCCCTCTATCACCACTCATTTTCCACTGGATGAAAGGTAGCCCTCTTTTAATAAATACTTAAAGGGGTTTTGTCACTTTTGCAAATAGCATTTATCATGTAGAGAAAGATAATGCAAGGCACTTATTAATGTATTGTTATTATCTATATTGCTTCCTTTGCTGGCTGGATTCATTTTTCCATCACATTAAACACTGCTCATTTCCATGGTCACGACAAAGGACTCCTACTAATAAAAAGTCATAGAAACCACTTCAGTCTTTTCCATACTGTAAGCATTTTTAGTAGCTTGTTTTGTGTGGATGGAATCAAGAGGATGAAAAAAATCTTGAAAAAACACTATTGCTTTAACATGCTGTTTAACCCCTGAATTTAATTTACCATGTTTTAAATTATATTGGAAAACCAGAAAAAAATATTTGTGTGGCGAAATGGAAAAAAAATGTTTTTTGATATTACAGCATTAAGGGGCCGTTCAGACGGCTTTGGAATTGCGGATCCGCAAAAATGCGGATGCCACCACGGATGCCGACCGGCGTGTGTTTCGCAAATTGCGGAACACACGGCCCGGCACCCCGTTCTAAATGCCTATTCTTCACCGCTACTGCAGCAAGAATAGGACATGTTTTTTGTTTTTTTTGCGGAGCCGCGGCACTGAGCCCACGATCATTGAAGTGAACGGGGCCGCACCTATTCCGCAATTTTGCGGAATAGGTGCGGACCCGTTTACACGGTCGTGTGAACCGGCCCTTACTATGTGCTAAAAATGACATGCTGTCCTTATTCTGTGAGTCAATATGATTTGCGAAATGCCAGTTTTGTTCAGTTTTTATTTTGTTTTACTAATTTAAAAAAAATCTACTCTAATATCTACTTTTTTTTCATCGCCATTTTCTGACAGCCATAATATTTTTCAATTTCATTCCACAGAGCTGCATGAGGGCTTGTTTTTGCAGAATGAACTGCAGTTTTTACTGGTACCATTTTGGGGGTATGTACTACTTTGTCACTGTTATTCAATTTTTTTTGGGGGGGGGGACAAGGTGACAAAAAAATGCAAATCGTATGTTTTTATTTTTATTTATTTAAATTACAGCATATTTATTTATATGTAAAATTTGGAAAGAAATTTGTTTTTAATATTAACTTTTAGCCACCTTAGAGGGCTACAACCTGCGATCTTCTGATCACTTGTCCCAAGGGACAATTATGGTCTATGAGATTCTGACGCTTCACCTGCTGAGCTGTGCCTCACGCAGAGCTTTACAAGTAGTTTACCATGACAAGCCTAGGAACCTTTAGTAGGCCCCAAGCTGTACTGGTAACCGATTGGAGCCCTGTGATTTCATTGCAGGGTCTCCGATCGGAAGGTAGAGGGAACCCCCTCTGGGGGGTTAAATGACCAGGTTTGCCATCATCGTCAATTCCAGTCATTGCTGCCGGGTACCTGCTGTATTATAAACTGCACTGAGCCCACTCCATACAATCCCTTACATATTATCCCGTAAATTCACCTGATAATGTGTAAAGGGGTTACAATAATGAACAACAATTCACAAAAAATTGCCACCAGGCAAAAAATGATTGTGTCCTACTTTTCATATTTAGTGTATAATTTCAGCTAATATCCAGAACTGGCGTTTTGCAGGTGTGAGAGTTCATCGTATCCAGCATACTACCTTTCCCCGGTGGAGCCCATTGACTATAATGGGACACAGTGACCTGTTTTCAGCATTAATGCTGGGATTCGGCCAGACAAGAATGGCTGCAAGCGGTTATTATAGTCAATAAGGTCTGGTGGGGGAAGAAGGCATCTGTCTATGCAGGATACGAATAGGCTTGAGTGAATCAAGCTTCAGAACATAAACCTGTCTCCGTCCACCATTAAAATGTACTGCCTCCGCGGAGCCAAAATTTATTTCAGTTGAAGTCGGGCAAGATTTCCGTGAATCGATTAAGTTTTCATTTCTGCATCTTTAAAAACATTTCAAATTCAGAATCCAAAGTAGAGTTTGGTATGGGCTGGTACCTCGGTAACAAACCTGTCTCCATACAGCATTAAAACAATGTGTTAGAAAAAAAGATTTCTATGATCAAAAGCATTGCTCAACACTAGATAGGATGAACTCTGGCAAGCTGTTCTTCTAGCGCTAGTGAAACTAGCCTTAACTTTATGTAGTCATTATAACTACTGATCATATATCTACTTTTACAGCATTTCTAAAATCAGGTGTTAATGCCAATGTTAATATTCTGTCTGGCACAACATGTTATGTATCACTTGTCTTTGATAAATAAAGTGTTAGCACCACAAAGAATCCACGTTTTATATTTTTATTTTTCCATTTTCCAGTTTTCCTCATTATTTTCAGTTATTACAAGAAGAAAATGTCCCATGCACCACAATCCAGAATAAGTTTTAATAACTTCCAAAGCATCAGAAAAACTGTTTCTTTGTACAATTTAAAGGTGCTTTCTGGGAGCAGAATATTGATGACCTCAGGATAGTTTATCAGTATCTGATGGGTGGGGGTCTGACTCCGGGCACACTGTCAATCAACTGCTTTGAAGAGGCTACAGTGCTCTGGTAAGTGTTGTGGCCTTTTCCTAGGTCAGTGACATCACATTCATTGATCATATGACCTATTTGCAGTTCAGTCCCATTCAAATGAACGAGTCTGGGCAGCAATGCAAAGCACATGCACATTACAATGTATGGTTCTGTGTTTGGTTTGCTTTGAGGAAACTGAAGTTCTCACCAGAGTGCCAAAATCTCATCAAGCAGCTGATTGCTGGGGGTGTTGGGTCTTGAACATCCACCATCAGATGTTGATGATCTATCCTGAGGATATCATCAATATTGTACATCAGAGAAACCCTTTTAAGCATTTTTGATACAACACTAAAAATATAACCTGACTACTGAGTGGCAGAATACCAGTCCTACGATCAACCGTGGCTGCTGCTTCAGGGTTTTGGCAAAATATGTAGAACATGAATGATTATGATGTGCTCAATGGAAATGTCCCCTGGCAATGTACTACAGCTGGGGAGGGGTTTAGTAAGAAGTATTCCTATGATCTAAGAGATGAAATTTTACCTGGGCTATCTATACTGTGTTTAAATATTAGCTATTTGAGGCTGGGTTCACACATAGGGTTTTGCTGGCATTTTTCTGCACTTTGGTTTTTAGTGGTCATTTTCATTTGTGGTGTATCTTATGTGGTAAAATTTCAGATGTTAGCTGAAGATCTATAGGAAATATGAAACACTGTACACACAAAGTTTTGCTAATGTGATCTTTGTTAATTAGGTAATGTTCTTTGGAAAACTCAGCATGCTGAAGCTTTTAGCATTTTTTTTTTGTTTGGCAATTTGGCATTTCCTTAGCTATAGGTAAAAAAAAAAAAAATACTTCACATAGTCATTTAGAAAAAAAACACCATGAAAACCACATGCAGTATAGAAAAAATGTGTGATTTCAATGGTGCTTTTTGGTAGTACAGATACACCAATACAAAATCACATGTGTAGGGACCATAAAGATGTTCCTTTTTGGTGTTTTCTGACTTTTCTGTTTTTTTATGCATTTTTTTTTCTGGCAAGGTTATTCAAAACATGCCAGTTCCAGAAGTTGGCTGTAAGGGCTCATGCAGACAACCACTGCCGGTTTTGGGATTCACAAATTACGGATCTGTAAAACACAGATACCAGCTGTGTGCTTTCCCCTTTTTATCAAACGGAACATCCAGGCCATAATAGAACAGTTCTGTCATGCGGACAAGAAAGACATTTTCTATATTTTTGCAGATGCCACAGAATGGATATACGGATGCGGACAGCATCGTGGCCCCTTTAAAGGGAATGTGTCTGTATTGGTCCTGCAAAAAATGTGGATCGGATGAAGACAAAAATTACGTGTGCCCTAAGTCTGTGATAATTATAACATGCAGTCCACATGTACATGACCTTTTTTTTTGCAATGCTTTTTAAAAAGACCCTGGCAATCTGTGTGTATTTTTTCATGCTGTTTGTACACTGTATATATATTTTTTTACAATAAGTTTCTTTCATATTGATTTACTGAAGAAATGACATAATCATTGTAAATAATAGCATTAAAAGATGTATATGCTAAAAAAGGGACACATTTTCTAACCTAATGGATAGCAAAAACATACTGGATAATGTATCGAATGCGCTGTACCAGAAAAAGTGGAATGATTTGAGTTGCTTTGTCGGAGCATTTGTACCAAATTTATGATGAATTTGCACAATTTTTAAAGGAGCTTGCCCCTTGCCCAGCAACTCGTGTTTACTATGGTTTGGATTTAGATGTTATGTGGGTGGTGCTTCATTTTTATCCAGATTTATCATTATTATTTTTTGACAAACAAAAGTTGTAAGTCCCCACAAAATGTTGCAATCATACACCAGTCCCTTGGTGGCGTTCAGACACAGACTATCAGAAACCTCTATAATAAATTAGGGTAGTCTGAAAAATCCATAGGTATTCCATGTGACAAATGTAACAAATGAGGTGCAACATTTTGTAAATTTAACATAGTAACATAATTTGTCACCAAAAGCAAAAGCAACCCATGGCATACATTCCAAACCATTGAGAGCAAATAGTCCCATATTTATGCACTACCCTCAAAGTATCTAAAGAGATTTGGGTACAAATTTCTAGAAGGTCTAGTTTAATTAACATTACAAAATCTGGGTTCTATTTGTTAAAAAAACACACCATAGAAAGCTAAACAAATGCCAATAAAATGCAGTGCTAGATTGCTGCTTTTGGATGTTTTTATTTTTCAAAAAAAAAAATGTAAAAGCAGAAAAAAAAAACAGTACAGAAGCAGCCTAACATGTGATATCCTTTATCTCCATACCTTGTGGATAACTTGGTTTTTTGATATTCCACAATCTACGGCTTAATATTTTAAAAGGTACATATTGTTCACATAGAAAAATAATTAGAGCAGTATTTCTAAACATTGTTAACTGCTTCTGTAATTGTGAGTTCACGGACTGCATTTAAATAAAAAAAAATGCAGTTTTTGATGCAGTTTATTTGAGCCAAAAAGGAATGGGAAATATAAAGAAAGGACTTATGCTTCTCCTGCATTTCTTCTTCTGCATTTGGCTCCAAAAAACTGCATCAAAATTTGCTTTGGTATAATAATAATAATAGTATTTAAAAACAAATAAAAACATTAAACAACATCTTCCACATAATAAATGTTGCACAATGTAAAACAGATGCATCAAGACCGGGAAATGCAGTTTTTTATATAAAAATCATAAAAAAATTTGCAATCTAAGGTCATTTGATTGACACTAACCTATGCTTATGATCAACAGTAAAAAAAAGACCACTTACCTGTTTCTAATCACGTGTTTTCAGGATTTACATCAGGGTTTTCAGAGCACTGACACGTATCTAGTTAAGTAGTAGACTGAAGAAGATGTGTTTGACTCCACCAAGACTCAGATTCAGAAATCCTATCCTTGAATGAAACTCTATCTTGCTTTGTTGTACCCATGCTCTGAGTGCCTGCACAGTCAGGTAAAAGTCCTAGTTCTGCTTTAAAGGGAAAGGGGTATATGGCTCATAGCTTAAATAAATGCTAGACTGGAGATTCCTTATGTAAAATATCACTGGACATAAATAACTACACAGATAACTTAGACACAAGTTTTAACGTGTGTTAAAACATAAGGGCAAGAGTTATACATCAGTATCTGGCAGATAAAAAAATGATCATGATAAATGATAAAATGAATAAAAATTACAGTATAATACATATTGTGAATTAATTCTATTGATATTTTTTCTTTATAATTAGCTATAAACACACTAGGAAATATAAATTACACAATAAACAATACTACCACCATTCTCCGAAACTGTAGAAAAGAAGCAGAAAATGTTCATAACTGAATCAAACTCAACTTTAAAACATATGCATTTTTGAGATAAGCAAATTTCTTGAAATTGGTTTTATCTCTGATTCTGCAAATTTATTTATTTTTATTCTACCCAAATCTAATATGCTCCAATTGCACACTTGGTCTCCATAATGAAAAAGAGCACCCCAAGAGTTCTCCCAAGGCCACTCAGTTAACTAGGGCAATTTACTCTTGAGGCACCCAGTACTCTTGTCCTTTTGGAAGGAGATCTGTACTGCATGCCTCATTCAGGGACGTGTAATACTGGGACACTCAATACTTGTCCTTTTGGAAGAAGAACTGGATTGCATGTCCCATTCAGAGAAGTGTAATACTGGGACACCCAGTACTCTTAGCTGGCATGAACTTCTCATTACCAGTGAAGTACTGTATTCCTGTATGGTTCTTGCTGACTCTGTGATTTTCCTGAAACAAATCACAAGAAATTTGGGACTAATTCTGATTCTATAGACTTGAATTGCTCATTTCTAATATATTTATTTGTGTTGAAAAAAAGTGGAGCATGGGCTTCATATATGAAATTATTCCTGAAAATATGATTGATAAAGGGGTTGTCCAAATGTTTAATACTGATGACTAGAGATGAGCAAAGTTCTCAAAACTACGATTCGGTTGCTTGGCCAAATTTCACAAAGAAATTCTCTTCTTCACGGATTTCTTTGTGAGTAGCTGGGCACAATGAAGGGGAATGGCAATGGTGCCGCCCCCATCATTGAACCCCTAAGATGCAGCGTTCATCGCTGCATCTGAGATGACCATTGGGGGCTGTCAGAGTTAATCTGTATTAGAAAAATACTATCCATTTGCTCGCGAAGAGTCCACCGCGGCCATCTTAATTGAAGATCCAGCGCAAAATTTTGTGTAGTGCTGGCCGGCGTGGTGACATCATACGTTACTATGCATGAAATTTTGCATGGGATCTTTAATTAAGATGGCCATGGCGGACTCTTCATGCACAAATGTATGAGGTGAGTATGTATATATATATATATATATAATTTTTTTATTTATTTTTTATTTTTTTACTGTTATTTTACAGAAAATTGATTAGTTGCCACAAAGCATGAGGAAATTTGGCTTTGTGGTGAATTACATTTTCCCTGAAATTTGGATCGAAGTCCACTTCATGATGACGTCACCAAGCCCAGCCAGCATGATGGCGTGGTGACATCATCACGTCAGCATGTGCAAGATTTGGAGTGCTTTTCTCAATCAAGATGGCCACAATGGCCTCTCCATGAATGTATTTTTTTTGTTTTTAACCCCTGATTAACCCCTGAAATGTGACTGTCAGATGCTGCGATCATCATTGAACTGAGGTTCAAAGATGGGAAGCGGCGTGATCAACATTTCCCGTCATTGCGCCCACTTCATACAATGGAATTGATTAGTGACAAAGTAATTTGTAATTAAATTAAAATTGAATTTCTTTGTGAAATTTGGCGAAGCAGAAAAATGAAATTTTTGATAACTTCGCTCATCTCTACTGATGACCTCCCCCAGCTTAGGTCGTTAGTGTGTGATTGTGGGGTCCAACTCCTGACACCGCTGACAATCAGCTGTTTGAAGAGGCTGCAACACTCTTGTGAGCACCATGGCCTCCTAGAAGCTTACCAGGCACAACACTAGTATAGCTGCTGTGCTTGTTATTGCAGCTAAACTGCATTCAATTTAGTGGGACTGAGTTGTATTTAGGTCATGTAACTGATAAACGAGGGTGCCGAGAGCTGGACCCCCACTGATCAGATACGGATAACCTATCCTAAGGAATTTAAATAGAATTAAATTATCCCTTTAAATATATTTATGCCAGAAAATTGCAAAAAAAATACAAGCTAACATTCCATTTGCTGTCAGGCCAGCTTTTAAAAAATCCTGGAACCCAACAACCTCATCCACACTGGTAAATATGGGCACTTTTTCTTAGAATAACAGTGCAGTTTCATGGCCTGATGTTCTATGAAATGAGCAGAAGTCATATCTCCTTGAATACCTGTATAACTGACTTTATAAACATGCAGTGATTTTGTAGTTAACTGTTGCTATTAGAGATGAGCAAATTGATTGTAAATTAATCCAATTCATTACAAAGTTCCAAAAAAACCTAACATTTTAGCAAATCATTAACTTTTGTAATTTGTTGCTGACAAATCTCTTTAAATTGTGCCACTTTTATACAATTTAGTAGACAGAGAAGAAGGCATCGCCACCAAAAAAGGATAATTTTAGGAATGATTTAAGTAAAAAACAGGACAGTGCGGTGTGTTCTTAAATGGGCTGTTTGTTACCACCAGTTACCATTTGTTTACCCATAGCCATATATGTCACTGTCAGTTTCACATAATTATGCTATCTTGGCGTTAACATGATTGAAAGGAGTTGGACACAGTCCTTAAGTGTACATGCAATTTGGGCATTTTCAACTCAGGTTGACTTTATTCTGACCTCAGTTGAATCTGATGACTAATTCTTACAAATCAGACCTAAAACAAATTTCTCTTATCTGTAGTTGCAATGCACTTCCAGTCAAGAATGAAAAGACTTTGACAAAGAATCCTTCTGAAACCTCTAATGCGGATTCTGAACATAGGCAAAGACTATCATAATGGAATGACAACATGACCATGTTCTGCAGCTGCTGCAGCCCGTCATATTACGTTGTCAGGGAATTATTTTTTATCCCTAAACTCAATTGATTGTCTCTGTCCAAATTAGATTTTGAGTGCATGCGTCGACGCTAAGAACTCCAGACCACACAGAAGTTGCTGGTTTGAAATCCCAAAACACTTCTCTTTATTTTCAGGAAGCACTGTCTCATTTTAATTCTCTGATTTAGGAGGGATTTAGGAGTGGTTATCAAATCACATGTATCTCCATACCCTACTATAATTGGATGTCCAGAGTATATAACCTTTTTTAGACATAGAGCATAAATTTATGAAATCACAAAACAGGATATATGTATACAATATGTTTCTTTTGCATCTGCGCAGTCTTATTCAGGCGTTGGCTGACTAATATTCTCTTTGTCATTCAAAACAGGAACTAGGTGCTTCTGTCTGAAGGCTTATCTTGCGTAAGCTTTTCCAAGCTAAAACAATCTTGTTATGTTATCTGGGTAAAGTAATTGTTAAATGCATAACATAAGATGTAGCAGATGAGATGTAACAGATTTCCATGTTTTTTTCTTATTGCTCACCTTCACAGTCCCCCCTAAAAACATTGAAATCTGTCCTCTATCTTTCCCTAAAATTCAAACTCATGTTTCCTTTGAATGTCTGTAGATCTGAGCGGGAAGGGGATTGGGAGGCTTCACCAGTTTGAGACGAGTCTCCCCTTGCGAGGGACCCCCCTTTGCAGCTGGACTTCTCAGATCGCCATTCATTCCCTCTGGTTGTCCCTCTCTCTCCCTCTCACCCAACCCACAGCTTGGCATTTGGCAACCTCACAAAACTCAAACTTAAAGGTCGCCACTTGGGTACTTGATGAATTGTACCAGAATGTGACTGTCCCCCTAGTAGCTATTCCCCCATCCTGGGTGATCGCTACCTCTTGTGCCACACATACACAAACAAAACAGATTTTGTAAAGGATAAAGGTATTCTTCATGATAACGGACTACGAGGGTCCACTTTCTTGCAGTGCGAGGCGTGTATCCAGGTAGGTTTCCCTTCAAGCTTCACTGAAGTCGGGGATACTAGAAGAACTTGGTATGGTCCTTCAAATCTGGGTTCTAGAGAATCTCTGACATGTTTTTTCACCAGCACAAAGTCACCTGGTTGTAACTTGTGCGTCTCTTGGTCAGAGTCTGGATCTGGAATAGACGAGAACACTGCAGCATGGGTTATTTTCAATTCATTACATAAATTTACAACATATTTCACAAGATTATCATTCCCTGCACTTAATTGTTGTGGGTGGTACCTCCCCAGCCTGGGTGGGCCTAAGAACAACACCTCACAGGGAGTGAGGCCAGTGGGTTGTCTAGGTGTGTTTCTGATAGAATAAAGTGCAATGGGCAAAATGTCGGGCCAGGGGAGAGAAGTTTCTTTACTAGCTTTCAGAATCTTATTCTTCAGAGTAGCGTTCATTCTTTCCACCTTTCCACTTGATTGTGGATGACAAGAATTGTGCAGGCCCAGGTCAGCTCCCACTAGCTTCCAAAGTTCTCTGGTTACGTCTGCAATGAAGGCCGATCCTTGGTCACTTTGAATAATTTCTGGTATTCCGAATCTACAAACTACTTCAGTCAATAGTTTCTTTACAGTAGTTCTGGCAGTCATATTGCTGACTGGATAAGCTTCAGGCCATCCTGAAAACATGTCCACCACCACTAGAACATATTTGTATTTTCCGCTCTTGGGTAATTCCATGTGGTCGATTTGGATCCTCTGGAATGGATATAACGGCTTGGCTAAATGTTTCTTCGGTGTTGCTATCATTCCTCCTGGGTTACAAGTGTTGCATATTTCACAACTTCTTGAATAGTTGGTGGTTATTGTAGTAATTCCAGGTGCCAAATATATTTTGTTAATCACATCATTCATTTGGTTCTTCCCTCTGTGAGTAGTATCATAAGCCCATTGTACTACAGCTGGGTACAGTGCCTTAGGTAAGCACAATTTCTTGCCCTTTCTCCAGAATCCATCTTGTTGTAGTTCAGCTCCCTTTTCTTCCCATATTTTCCTTTCTTCTGGACTTACTTGAGTTTGAAACTGTCTTAAAAGTGCAACTCCTGGATTTGGCACTCCTTGTTGCTGGGTCTTCTCTTCTTCTTCCTCTTTTTCCTTTCCCGCTCTTGTCAGGATATATATACCCGACTCTGCTTTCTCTCGCACCCAAACATCCTCTTGCTTTGGCTGAAAAAGTGCTGCAGCCTTGGCGGCCAAATCCGCTCTGTGATTTCCCTTTGACTCCTCTGTCTCTGTTCTGCTATGAGCCTTGACCTTCAAAACTGCTACTTGTTTTGGTAGCTCGAGAGTTTGCATCAACGTCTTGACAGCTTTATAGTTCTTGATAGGCGTTCTACTAGCTGTCTGGAAACCTCGCAGGGCCCACTTCAGGCCAAAGTCATGTGCGATACCGTATGCATAGGCTGAATCTGTATAGATGTTAGCAGTCTTTCCTTCCGCAAGTATGCAAGCCTCAGCCAGAGCTTTTAGCTCAGCTTCTTGGGCCGACATGTGTGGAGGTAAGGAAGCAGCCTTCACGGTGTCTTGCAAAGTAACCACAGCAAATCCAGTGTGGAACCGTCCTTGATCATCTGCATATCTCGAGCCATCAGTGAAGAAAACATAATCCAGGTTATCCAGTTTAGTTTCAGAGACAGTAGGAAGATGGGATGTCTCAGCCTCCATTTGTTCGAGGCAATCATGGTCTATGTCATTTCTTTCCCGTGGATCTTCCCCCCTTGCGAGAGGAAGCAGAGTAGCGGGGTTCAGTATGATGCATCTCTTCAGAGTCACATTTTCTGGTAATAAAAGGGAGCATTGTAAACGGATGTTACGTTGCATAGAAAGATGTGGTTGTTGAGATTGTTTGAGGATTGCTTGAAGATCATGGGGAGCCAAAATGGTAACAGGGTGTCCCAGAATGATGTCTTGAGTCTTGTCAAGAAGAGCTTGCGCAGCTATAACAGCCTTGAGACAAGTGGGTGCAGTCTGTGCAACAGGGTCAAATTTGCAAGAATAGTATCCAAGAGGTCTCATAGAGTCACCATGTTTCTGAGTGAGCACCCCAGAGGCATGACCAATGTGTTCACAGATGAAGAGATTAAAGGGTTCAGAGTAATTTGGAAGTCCTAATGCTGGTGCTTTCAAAATCAGTTGTTTAAGGTTGTCAAAACAATCCATAGCTTGTGGAGATAGTCTTTTAGTGGCCAGGATCTCTTGGAAAGAGTCATATAGTGGTTGCATGAGGGCAGATGCATTGGGGATCCATTGCCGGCAGTAAGTAATTATTTCCAAAAATCCTTGAAGTTCTTTGAGATTACGCGGGTATGGAATATTTTCAATAGCTTTTTTTCCGATCATCAGTGAGATGTTTGTTCCTTGTGAGATACAATGTCCAAGGAATATAACTTTATACGACACCACTGGAGTTTGGATTGCGAAACTTTAGAATTGATGTTTGCTAAATGTTGGAGAAGACTGATAGATTCGATTTGACAAAGGTGGAGATTAGGGGCACAAAGGAGAAGATCGTCTACATATTGCAAGAGAGCAATTTCAGGATGCTATAAAATCCATGGTTGGAGACAAGTTTGCAGAGCTTGGGTAAATTGATTGGGGGAATTCTGAGCGCCCTGGGGCATCCTTGTCCATGTATATTGAGCTCCTCGATAAGTAAAAGCAAAGAGGTATTGACAGTCCTGATGTAAAGGGATGCTGAAAAAGGCATTACTAAGATCAATTACTGTGAAGTATATAGCATGAGGAGGTATGGTACTGAGGAGGGTGTGAGGATTAGGGACAATGGGAGTCTCCATAATTGTAGCGGAATTTACAGCTCGTAGATCCTGTACCAGGCGATATTTGGGTGGTTCACCTGGAGCGGATTTTTTCTTTACAGGAAATAAAGGAGTATTTGCGGGGGATACACATGAGATGAGTACTCCTGCCTGTAGAAAGGTTTTGATTTGGTCTTCTAGCGATTGTTCTTGACCTGCTTTTAGAGGATATTGGGGTAATCTTGGTACCGATGCTCCTTGTTTTAAGAAAACTTGTACAGGTGTAACTGGTAAAAGGCCAATGTCATCTGGTCCTGAGGACCATAAAGTGTTTGGAATTTGAGACAGGAATTCTGACGGGATGGATTCTTCAGGATTAGACACAAGGAAAGCAGGGATTGCTTGAAGGATGCATGTCAATTCGGGTGCAGGTTTAGATTCAAAATCCAAATACATGCCAGAAGAATCATATCTTATTGTAGCATTCATTTTCTGGAGAAGGTCTGCTCCTAATAGATTAGTAGGACAGGTTGGGGAGACGAGGAGTCTAGACATCAGGCCATGTAAGCCAACTGGTATTGGATATGTCAGACGGGTCTCTGTAGGATTTCCATCCACTCCTACACATGAAATGAAATCAGGAGAAAGTATGATATTTGGTGGAAGATCTTCTTTTTTCAAAACTGATCTGGCTGCACCTGTGTCCACTAGGAAAGGAAGTTCATGACCATTGATTGGGAGATTTACAGTTAGAACGGGTCCAGAATGACCTAAAACATTGCATGGAGTAGCATTGATAAAAATAGTAGACACAGGCTTGCCAAAATCCTATGGATGATTGGGGTTGAACCCAGCTTGTGAGGGTTCTTGCTGATAGGCGTTTGGAGAGTACTCTTGAATTTGAGGATTAAGTATTGAATTTTGTGGTCCCGTTTGTGGTCCATAGAAAGGGTTATTTACACGGGTTGCTTGAGGTCTGTCTTGTGGGAGTGGGAAGTATGGTTGATTTGGACTATAACGTTGTTTGTACATTTGTGGATATAACTGTGGATCATTAATGTTTAAATGAGGTCTGTTACGACAATTTTTCATAATGTGTCCAAATCTTTTACAATAAAAACAGACTCTGGTCTCCATTCTTTGTTTATTCGGAAACTGAGTTTGAAGATGTGCAAAAGTTTGTAGTCGATATCCAGATTGTGGGACCATTTGCATAGATTGTGGATAAACTTGCATCGGTTGGTTATATAAAATTGGTTGAGGTGATGTCTTTGGTTGATCTTCAGAGATTTCTTGTAGGACGGCCAGTTTGGTTCCAGATTTTTTTTTAGGTTGTTCTTCAGTTTCTGTGGTAGTTAATAAATTAGCTTGAGCTTTAGCAATTCGGAGGATCTGAGTGCTGGGCAAATCCACATATTCTGGCCTTGTAGTTTCAAAATATTGGCGGATGGGTTTTAGTAAACCTTTTACAAAGGAAGTAGCGAAGAGAATTTGGTGGCTCTTGGTATTCATATCAAATCCTTGATCTTGGAATAAAGTTAGCATTCGATTGTAATATTTCTTCACAGTTTCAGACTTTTCCTGAGCAGAGTCGAAAATGTTGATTGAAGATGTTGCTAGACGGTCTTTTGCCCAAGCTTCAAGACGTCGGCAGAATTCTTCTCCTGAGGAATATGAATGGATATCATCTATATTTTCTTCGTGTAACATTGTCTTGACGATTGGCCAGAAAGAGTGTCCAGCCTTTATACTGGCAACATTATAGAGGTCTTTCCAATTTGCTGAATATGTCCTTTGTGTTTGATCCAGGCTACGAAAAAAAAGGCATAGGGTTTCTGTCCGGATCTGGCAACTGAATTATTGGGTTATGTACTTCAGAGGGGGTAAATGGGACATAAATTGGTGGCTTTATGGTAGTAGTAGTAGATTGTTGTGGTTGTTGTAACAACGGGAGGGTGGGTGGTGGCAATACCGGTTCCTGATATTTATGTGAAGTTTGTGTGGGTCCAGGTTCTGATTGTGGTGGTGTTGATGATGGTGTTAATTCGATGAGTGGAGTGAGCCGTTGCCTTTGGTGTTGTTGATCCAGGAAACGTTGAGGAACTCTTGAATCAGAAAGAATTTTGGGTCGATTAACTTCCTGCCAGACTTCTTTTAACCAATCAGCAGTATAGAGGTCTTGTACTATAATCCGTATCTCATGCAGTGTCGGAACAGGTGAATGTTCAAGTATTGCAGTCAGAATAGAGTGAATGCAAGGGTATATTGGGAAACCAAATATTCCAGCGGAGATAAGAGGAATAGCCAATGAATGGTATTTCTGTTCTTGAGTAACTTCGAGTATGTTATGTATAGTTGTTTTAGTAAACGCATGCAATCTTCATGATGTTCTTTGTGGTATGTCGGTGCTACTGCATGAATAATATAGCGACAGTTCAAATTACCTGCGGAGGTAATTACTACTCCAGATACTGGAAGTTGAGCACCCCCAGAACGTCCTATAATTTTGTCACATTCCATTTGAATGCGATCGCCACCTTGAGTTACAACTTGTTGGGCTATCCCACCAATACGTCTAAGATATGGGTTGTAGGATTTACTATTGCCACTGTTGATTGTTGTACAAGATCTCCTACAGCTATGATGAGGGGAGTTTCAATGTTCCAGATTGAAGTAGTCAAAACAGGTGTGTTTGAACTGAAACTTTAGGTTGTTTTGAGGTTTTCCTTGAAGTTATGTGTTTCATCCTAGATCGCGGGTGTGATAATTTTGTAAGAACTAGGAGTTCTAGTATCTTCTTCATCACTTCCCACTGTGTTCCATCCCTGTTCATAATCTTCTGTCTCATGTTTTATTTGTCCAGATTGTGGTGTTTCTTTATAATAGGGAGTAGTGGGGAGAGGATCAAAATCCATCAAATTAATTTCCTGATCATCTTGTTGTTCTTCTGATTGTAGTTCTTCCTTTGAAACGTGTTCCTCCCTGAAACTTCAATTTGTGGATCTTCAGGGCGTATCATCATAATTGGAGATACATCAGAAGTAGGTATATAATAGGCCCCTGAGGAAGTAAGCAAGGGGTATAATGGCTGTGAAGCATTGGGTCTTGGTTGTAATATGATCTGAGGTACAGTGACTTTAACATGAGGTCTTCTGTTAACAACATCAGCAACATGGGTAGAATATGAAGTACATGTATGCTTAGGTGTAGTGAGATGATCACTAGATAGATTGGGTACATTAAAATGAATACCCGTAGGGGAGGTACCATGAGAGATTTACTGGGAATTTGGTGTAGTAAAATGACTGCCAGTAACAGGGAGTGTGGGTGTATCAAAATGGCCACCAGGGGATTGTTCAAGGGGTTGATGCAGAAGGGGTAGTGTCATTCGAAATTGCATTTTGAAGATAAACATGGTGGGGCAGGGTCTGGGCGTCCCTTACCACAATCTACACAGTATTCAGTTGAGGGCGGGTTTTGTTGACCACAATGGGACATTCCCAGCATTTGGGACCGTCGCCATTATAGGGCGGTGGTGGCTGTTTCATAATACAATACATATACGCAGTTGTATTCCCTTTCTTATCTTTACATTCAACTTCCACAAAATGTTCTTTAGCAATCTCACAAGCTGTTCGATGCCAAGCCTGAGCCACGAGGAGCAAAACCCATGATCTTGCAACATTCCTCTGTGCTCTTACAATGCTTACTCCACATATGAACTTGTAATCTGCCTCTCTTATGCAGATTACATATTTTCATTAATTTTTTCACATCATTAACATGACTTTTCTCCTCTCTGTTTGTTATAAGCTGTATTGGACTTTCATATTGTTCACATGGGGTCCTGGACCCTAGAGCAGCTTGTAATCTTTTCATACTTATGTTTATTCTTTCTTTCCAGATTCTCTCAGTTTGCACATGTGACTAGTTTCCCTATTTCGTGCTTTTGAGTGAGACAGAGCACACGACTGCACTGAGACTGGTCTTTCCCTCCGGGGTTAAGTGAAGGCTAGCCCTTTCCCTCCCCCCGTTGCTTAGCGAGGGAGAAAACTTATGAACCAGCTGTGGCTTTCACCCGGAGTGTCACCAACTGTAATCTCAGGTGTCACCACAGCCCTATAAAAATAATAAGACAGATCAGGGCTCTCACTTCCGGATCTGAATTGGGATTACCCTTAGTAATCCCTAAACGGAAAGGGTAATTGGGAATTGGGGAAAGGGTTTTGGTATCTAAACCAGTCTGAAATCCACACAGGTTAACTAACAGTGCAGCCGTTTTTCCTTACTCTAACACAGAACTGATCTTTTCCCTGCTGTCAAGGAGGCTAAATCCTTATATCAATGACCTGACAGGGCGTAATCAGCAACCTGGGTCGCTCTTTCCCTAGACTCTTGGTAGGGAGTAATCAGCTTCGTGGCTCTTTCCCTAGACTCTTGGTAGGGAGTAATCTCATTCCCTGGACTCTTGGCAGGGAGTAATCAAAGCAATCTTACTAAATAATCTATCCCCCCTATTATCAGTTCTGTAGACCCCAAGAAATAGAATACAAAGAGAGAAATTACAGAATAACTTATCTAATCTAGTCACTACGTGCAACCGAGCCACCAACCAGAAACAATCAATTGGAAACGGACAAACAGCGTACGTATATGAATACGCACACAGGTTCTTTGATTCTCACAGTGGGAACAGGCACCCGGTCGTTTCAGGTGTCACCGAGAGGGTCGACAATACCACCAGCAGACTCACTCAGAACCGTCCGATACGGATAAGTCACAGATTCATATATATATAAAAACCAGTGAACTTACCGTTTTCAATGGAGTTGATCAGGCTCCAAATCGGACAGCTCAGAACAGCCCAGCCGGTAGTTGGGCGTCGGCCCCCCAGGGGTCCTGAACCCCCAAATGAGAATCGCATCCGAGTCACGGCACCACTGTCAGGGAATTATTTTTTATCCCTAAACTCAATTGATTGTCTCTGTCCAAATTAGATTTTGAGTGCATGCGTCGACGCTTTTCTTATTGCTCACCTTCACAACGTAATTGTAATGTTCATTATACAAATTACACCAGTCTACACGGTAAAAATGACAATCTGGGGTTCTTCTTTAAATCTCTTCAGTTTGATGTCTTATTTCTGTTGATTAAACTGAAACTGTCATACAGACAAAGATAAGTTGAAAATTCCATAGCCATATAATTGAGTAATCTTGGCAAGCCTACAATAAAAAAAAAGTATGTAGTATACAGTATGTGTACTTAATCCTTTCGCATCTGCTTCCACTATGTGACTTCCAGTCTGAGATGATACTGCTGCTATTTTTATCTCCTGTTGACATTGTACACCCTTGTTTAAGATACGTTGAATTTCAGGGTGTAAATGTACTTACTGTGTAAGACAGAGACATGCACAAAAGAAATAGTGTGGAAATAGTTTTGTAAAATAAACATTTTCTAAAACTGCTAAGGCTACATTTACACCTGTGGGATGTTCTGGCCAGCAGGTCTGGCAGAAAATGTTGGGAATTGGCTGGACAAAAACTGTTGCACGCTGATTTTCTGCATATTTGCTGGGTAGCGTCCAGATCTCCAGATCCCATTATAGTCAAAGGGGTCTGATGGGAAGGTGACAGTATCCTGCAATGCCGGATCCTGAGGACTCTGAGATGTGAAACTAATCTAAAAGTAAGGGGCTCCTGGTCCAAATGCTAACTATCACAAGGTTCCTCAAATACCATGTGGCATTGATAATGGTGTCTTCTGATGCCATCTCATGTGGCAGAAGGGCCTTTGGGCCTCCTCAGACACTACGGTTTAGTTGTGACTGCTACCTCTTCACCAGCTATAGCCCTTATGTCATTAAAAATGTTTTCGTGAATTCAACTATTTTTAGTTATGCCCTGTACCAGCATGTTTGACCTAATGAAATACTGTAGTCATACCAACTTACTTCCCACCAGTCTGATACTGTACCTTGTTTCCAATTCAGCCATTGTCTGTTCCCCAGCATGTTTACTTCCAGCCAGGGTATGGACATGGTCATGTGCACCAATGCAACCAATGAATGTTTTGAGCAGTGACGTGTATGCAAGCAGTAAATCACCCAGCAGTGACATACTGCTTTAGGAAAAGTTACCCCTGAAGCCAGTTACTGGCTGCAGCAGGCCTTGTGACCATGTCCATATACATTTAAAAAGTTTTGCAGGTAATGCATTTTATGTTTCATTTCCTTAAAGAAGACCTTTCACCGCTCCTCACATGCCTGTTTTAATAGCTTCATGCATTCCCCATGTATTAACAAGTCTGGAACATCTATTCTTATGGCTCTATGTTGTGCCATTCCTTTATTATTTGCACTAGAAGTTATGAATGAATTGCTATTTGCCTTCAGTAAAGGAACAGAGGGGAGGTGACCAGTTGCGTGTGTGTACCTGCACAGGCTCACTCTAGCCAATCAGTACTGCCATGCTCAGACTGTGCAGATACCCCCCCCCCAACTTGTAACCACCCCCCGTTCCCTTACTGAAGACAAATAGCAATTCATTCATAACTTCTAGTGCAAATAATAAAGGAATGGCACAACATAGACATAAGAATAGATGCTCCAGACTTTATTACATGGGGAATGCATGAAGCTATTAAAACAGGCATGTCAGGAGTGGTGAAAGGTCCTCTTTAAGGTTTTCAAAACATCTGCTTGCTCTGTCCAATTCTTTATTTTCAAGGTACGGCACATCACACATATCTCCGAGCTATGTCTAGTATTGTAGATCATCCTCTTTCAAGATAATGGGGATTTTCTGAGTGTAATTGTGTCTAAAAAAATAGTTATTTCTTTGTAAAAATGGATAACCCCTATTTGGATAACATTTACATTCAGTCACTAAACACCTACAGGATTCTAAAAAGTTTGCTGCTCAGGGTGGCACACAGATTATTACAGGAGGAAATGTTGATAGGTTTTTCAAACCTGTATCACCATGAGCACATCTCAACAAGTTTTAAGAATCTGAAAATAATAGTGGTGTCTTTACACTACATTTGCACTGTGCTTCAAGAGGTACAGAATACATCTGTGTCCACCCTAAGTTTAGCCTCAATTTGGTCAAAGACTCTAATTTCTCATCAAACAAATTCCACACAATATTGTGGCATACTAGCAAATCCCATGACAGGCTGCAATCACAACCAATAGAAATTAGCGAATCGATTCTGAACAAATCAGATTAGTCAAGAATTTCACTTTCCAAACCAACTTCACAAAACGTCGCCAAGCATTTTATTTTAAGATTCAGTGCTCTAGCAAGGGAAAAGGGACAGGGAGAATAAAGATGTATGATCAAGAGGTGAGTAAATTGATTTGGAATTTGTATTCTAATCAGAAAGAGAGCTTTGAAGCACAAATGCCATTGTGAGTTCAGTCACTGATGTGAGAGGATATACTTTATGAGACACACACAAATTACAGCAACAAAACAGCTATTTTAGACTTTGCAGGGATAGTGTAGTGATATATGTATTTAGTTAGATTGAATTATTAGGTAGAAAATCAGGTTTTATCAGTAGAGAACATAGGGGCAGTTAGCGTACTGAGACTGGGGGCTTACAGTGAAGGTAGCTTCTAGGACTGCTCATCTCTTGCATTGCCTGCACAAAGATCATTTAAAGAGACAGTGCTTTTTTATTCTGTGAATGATCTGTTCTTTATTTTTTAAACCTGTTACAAAACTATAGTTCATAAGTGTTTTATAGGTATATTCCTAGCGCCACCTAGCAGCCTTTCTCTGTTCAAAAAACATTTGAAATTTTGCTACTGTGTAAAATTAAACAATGTTGCATATTTCAGTGGGTCAGTACCAGTGTACAGTGTGTTTGAAGCAAGGGACATGTAATTGTATATTATTATTATTATTATATAAAAAACTGTTGCAGTTTTTCTACCATTTATAATAGCACAATTTAGTACATTATAGTGTGTCAATGCTTAGGTATCCAGAGAACTCCCCCAATGACTACATTCTGACTGGATTCCCCAGATCAGGGCTGATAAGCCATTCATCATCTATGGTAGACTCCACTGGACACTTAGCATTTTTCCCTGCACTTTCCTTTAAGTTATTCCAAGTTATTCCCTGCACGGCACATGGGCACAATCAGAAGCAAGGCAAATGTCCAATAATCATCAGAGTTCAAAGTTGTCATGTCTAGGCTTCCATAGTTCTCATCTGAATTGTCAGGTTCAGTATTTGCAGGTTGGATTGATGTGTATATGTATATTCCTCTCTTGTAGATTCTCCATGATTCACATTCAGTATACAGGTTATTATTACAGTCAGGTGATGATGATGATAATAATATCTTCTTTCTGACTTTACTGCCAATTTAATCAGAAACAACAAATTTAGTATCCTTTTACAAAGAGAGCATCAACCATCAACCTATCATTTTACTTAACTAAATCAGTTAATTGGGTTCAAACAACACAGCAAATCAGTCTAATCAATGGACAATTCTTTCTTAGAATTAGCGGCTCTATAAATCTTAACCCTTTCATGACCGGACCTATAAAAGGCCTGAATGTCCAGGCAACTTTTTGTGATTTGGGCACATGGTGGTTTAGTGACCCTAATTTTTTTTATTTTTTGAATACCAAAATAATTTTTGCAATTGTTTATATTTTTTTAGGTTTACTTTGGACGAAAACCGCTAATTCTTATTAAAAAAGGTAATTTTTTTTTTATTATTTTTGACACATATGTCCCCCAAGAGGTCATTAAAAGACCTCTGGAGAACATTTACTTTTTTTTTTAATACTTTTTTTTTTCACTGTTTCCACTGTAACTGGGGCATCCACAAGAGCCCCAGTTACAGGGGAAAACAGCCCCCTTTGGGGGCAATAGACACAGGCAGAGCTGATCAGGGTCTCCTTAGACCCTGCAGCACTGCTCTGGTCCCGAGACACCCGGCGGTCACGTGACCGCCGGGACTAACACAGGAAGCGGCTCTGCTGCTTCCTTCCTCCTCCAGCATGGCCACAGGTACCGTTCTCCTCCTGCACAGGAGAAGGCAGAAGCGGTAATAAACCGCTCCTGTCTTCTTCTCAGGTTCCCTGCTCTGTCTGTGAGCCGGGACCCGACCTGCTCCTGCTAGATTGCGGGAGCAGGAGCTTTAATCCCAGCACTGATCAGCGCTGGGATTAAAGCGCTGCCTACACGTGTATATACGTGCTATCTGCACAGGGCATGTGCAGATAGGAAGTATATACACAGATGGCTGATGTGAAGGGGTTAACCTCTTAGCATATTCCACATCAGCAGCCATCCAAACCATACCATCCTCATCATGGCATGTGCATAGCATGATCTTTTCTCTTTCTCAATAAAATCTGCTCTGGTACACGCTGTAATGGAATACCTCTTTTCTTTTTTCTTCAGAATCAGGGATGATTAGCTAAGGTGCAGACCACTGAGCGGCGAGGTGGCAACCATCTATATGCATCCGTTTCACATACCACATACTATATTTTCTGTTTTTGGCCTTTAATAAAACAACCTTTATTCCTTGTATTTCCCCCCACAAAAGTTTAAAAACACAAGCTGCATTTAGTTGTTAATTTCAACATGCCTTGGTGCAGTCAAAATAATGGTAAGGGAATATTATTTTCATATTCCCCTCCTTTTAGGGCTTGGGATGCTTGTCTATATATACTTATTAGAGTCTCTCTCTCCACACTTCACCGGTATTCTGGAGCTTATTATGTCTCTATATATAAACTGGGTTCACTTTTCCCTATTTTTGATACATTCAGTTGTTATATTTGTTCCTTTGTGGTGGATACATCCCTCCCTGCATGGATCATTCTATCGGAGAAGAATATACCTATTTGGAGAAGGCAGGACTAAATATCAACTGGCCACATCATATGGCTCTGGTTTGCCTTTAAACCAGAGTCTCCTGGTGAACCTCGCAGCAATCTAAAGGGGAAACGCGTCAAGACTATATGAGACCGCATACCAAGATATGGGATATTCTATTAGGTAGGGCATATTAGTGAAAAGGGTACAGCCACGATAAGTGGGACCGCTCCTTTCAGGGCGATTACTCCGCTTTTAGGCAAGGACGGGACAGTATCCTGCCTGCCTGAAAGTGTGATTCATGATCAGCACTGGAGAAGAAATGCTGCAGCCTCCGGTGACTGAATAATTTGAAAATGGATGAGCCCCCCTCCTCTCTACAAGAGTGACCCACCTAACTGAGTGGCCACTATTGTGGCAAAATATCAATTGCTATTTACCGAATCGCAAACTGGTAGCGTGTGTGTGAAGGTTGGGATAAACAGACAACAGAGGAGCGTGTGCCCTGAGCTTACCCAACCCTCTGTCCCTGCCTATTGCCTCACCCACGCTAAACCGTGGGGCGACAACCACGTGGACTGCGAAATACACTGTATAAGGTGCAGGGAACAGGGACAACAAACAAGAGACGAACAAAACACAGAAGAATCGTCAGCTAGCCGTGTCAGAAACCAGAGATAATGCCAGTACAAAATCGGAAGACGGTAGAGTAGTCAGATACAAGCCAAGGGTCAAATCAGCAGTCAGGATACACAATATAACGCAAGCAGGAATAGCAAGGAATTGCAAAAACCAGCAAGGAGCAGAGAGAAAGATAGGTATATAAGCAGGAAGATATCCCACCCCCAGGTTCTGAATGGACCAGATTCAGAGAAGCCACTCAGCCAGCACCTGAGTATTAACCCTGAGTAGACAAACCAAACATGAAGCTGGGCGTTGGCTCTAAAACAACCCACAGTGTGAACATGGTTCAAGGCAAGGCGTAGGCACTAAACAGAAACACACAAAAACTCAGAATACCAAGCAAAACATAGACCCTATGTTCTCCGATGACCAGACCTGACAGTACCCCCCCCCTCCACGAGGGGCCTCCGGACCCTTAGACCCTAAAGATGGTTTAGACGGATAGTCCCGATGAAAAGATTTAACCAATCGTGCAGCATGAACATCCCTAGCAGGGACCCAGGATCTATTCTCAGGACCGAAACCCTTCCAATGAATGAGGTATTGAAGAGAGTTCCTGACCAGTCTGGAATCGACAATCCTCTCTACCTCATACTCGAGATCACCCTCCACCACTGATGGCGAGGGAGGGTCAGGGAGGGGTACCACAGGATCCACATAGCGTTTCAACAGACTCTTGTGAAACGTATTGTGAACCCGCCAGTCAGAGGGCAACGCCACCTTGAACGATACAGGATTAATAACGTGAGTTACGGTAAACGGACCAATGAACCTAGGAGCCAATTTCAGAGACGGAACTTTCAACTTAAGGTTCTTAGTAGACAATAGGACCTTGTCACCCACAACAAAAGTTTCTGAAACAGTACTCCTACTTCTGGATGAATGGACCATTAAACTTTGTGCTCTTTTCAAGTTCTGCTGAACTTGCGACCACACTGTGCACAGTTGGTTAGTTATGGACTCAGCACGAGGGGTATCCGAAACTGACGATGACGAGAAGGAAAACCTGGGATGGAATCCATAATTACAGAAGAAAGGAGATGTGAGTGTGGATGAACTAGTGTGATTGTTGATGGCAAACTCTGCTAACGGAAGATATGAGACCCACAGATTTTGACAGTCAGAAACAAAAAGACGAAGGTAGTGGATGAGCTCTTGATTCATCCTCTCCGTCTGCCCATTAGTTTCGGGATGGAAGGCCGAGGAAAAGGACAATTTTACCTCAAGCTTAGAACAGAAAGCTCGCCAAAACTTAGCCACAAATTGTACCCCCCTGTCAGACACAACCTCATCAGGAATACCGTGGAGACGCACAATATGTTGAATAAATAGATCTGCCAATTCCTCTGCTGCAGGCAGCTTCTTTAGCGGAACAAAATGGCCCATCTTAGAGAAACGATCCACCACCACCCATATAACAGAGAACCCTTGAGAGAGTGGCAGATCGGTAACAAAATCCATAGACACGTTAGACCAAGGCCTGTCTGGTACTGGGAGCGGGCGAAGAGGTCCCTCAGGACGTCTCCTGGGGACCTTTCCTCCCGCACAGACCTGACAAGCTAAAACAAATGCATGAACGTCAGTATTCATATGTGGCCACCAGTAGTTTCTTTTCAATAGATCTAGTGTTCCCCGAACACCTGGATGACCTGCTAGTACGGAAAAGTGTGTCTCCTCTAACACTCTCAATCGAAGGGACAAGGGAACAAACATTTTGCCTTCCGGAAGGTCTCTTGGGGCAGAATTTTGTTTGGAGCGAGTTTGATCTGAGAGGTGAGAGGAGATGGCTGCCAAAACAATACCAGTAGGTAAGATGTTACCGGGTTCCGACTCAGGACCCTCAGGGACACCAAAACTCCGAGACAAGGCGTCAGCCCTGACATTCTTGGTACCAGGTCGGAAAGTGACCACAAAATTAAAACAAGAGAAAAACAACGCCCATCTAGCTTGACGGGCATTGAGACGTTTTGCATTCTCCAAGTACACAAGATTTTTGTGATCTGTGATCACTGTCACTGGGTGAAGAGCTCCTTCCAGGAAATGACGCCACACTTCGAACGCCCATTTGATGGCAAGGAGCTCGTGATTCCCAATATCATAATTCCTTTCACAAGACGAGAATTTCTTGGAAAAGAATGCACATGGTCTGAGGTTAGTGAGAGCAGCTGACCCTTGAGATAAAACTGCCCCTACACCAACCTCGGAAGCATCTACCTCAACAATAAATGGCTGAGAGAGATCAGGTTGAATTAATACAGGCACAGAGGAGAACGCTTTCTTGAGTTCCTCAAACGCAGAGTACGCAGCAGGAGACCAGTTACTGGGATCAGCCCCCTTGCGGGTAAGATCCGTGAGTGGCTTGGCAATTACGGAAAAGTGCTTGATAAAATTCCTGTAATAATTGGCAAAACCAAGAAAACATTGAATGGATTTTAAATCCGTGGGCCGAACCCAATCCGCGATTGCCTGAACCTTACACGGATCCATCTGAACCTCGGAAGGAGTGACCACATAACCCAAGAATGAAACTTTGTGTACACAAAAAATGCATTTTTCTAGTTTAGAAAACAGAGAGTGATTACGCAGACGGGACAACACCAGGCGAAGATGTTTACGATGTGAATCAAGATCAGGAGAAAATATCAGGATATCATCCAGATAAACCACCAAAAAAAACCCAATACAGTCATGAAAGATATGATTCATAAAACCTTGGAATACAGCTGGGGCATTGCTTAAACCAAAAGGCATAACCAGATACTCGAAATGTCCCAGAGGCGTATTAGAAGCTGTCTTCCACTCATCCCCTTCCCGGATCCGAATCAGGTTATAAGCTCCCCGTAGATCTAACTTGGAGAACCAGTTGGCCCCCGGAACCTGATTCAAGAGGTCCGGGATGAGGGGAAGCGGTCCAGAGTTTTTAACAGTGATTTTATTAAGTTCACGGTAGTCAATACATGGTCTCAAACCCCCATCTTTTTTCTCAACAAAAAAGAAACCAGCCCCCGTAGGAGATTCGGAAGGCCGAATGTGTCCTATAGCCAAATTCTCATCGATGTATTGTTTTAGAGACTCTCTTTCTGGCACAGACAGATTATAAATCCGACCCTTAGGTAACTTGGCATCAGGTAATAGATCAATCTTACAATCAAAGTCTCTGTGTGGAGGCAAGACTTGAGACAGAGGTTTCGAAAAAACGTCTGCAAAATCTGAAATAAACTCCGGGATCTCAGAATCACATACATTGGTAGAACAAAGGGCAACTTGAGACATATGGCCTTACACTGAGGGCCTCAGTGAACTAATTCCTGACTCACCCAATCAATAACCGGATTGTGCAGCTGAAGCCAAGGAAGACCCAGAATAATGTCCACAGACAAATCTTTCATTACAAGGAAAGAACAATATTCAATATGTAGTGCACCCACCACCAGTCTTATTTCAGGAGTATGGAATTGACCAAACCGGCTTGCAGAGGGGTCATATCGACACTAGACACCTGGATAGGAGGGGACAGGGGAATCAAAGAAGGCAATATTTGGGAAACAAATTCAAAATCAATGAAGTTGGCGGCTGAACCAGAATCCAAGAAAGCCTGTCCAACACATGAGGCTGACTGGAAAGAGACGGTGCAGGGCAAAAATACTCTAGAAACATTAGAGGGTACCTGAGCTCCTAGACAGTCCTCCCGATACTGTCTAGGAGCGGAAGTTTTCCTGCTGAGGTTTTCTTCGGACAGGACTTCAGCAGATGATCCGGACTCCCGCAGTAGAAGCACAAAT
>ONZH01007189.1:0-40972 GCA_900303285.1 Rhinella marina
GGGTCTGTATAAATAGGTGTCTATAGAGATGGGGCTGGTCTGGGTCTATATAGATAAGATGTAGAGATGGGAGTCTGATCTGGGGCTGTATAGATACGTATATGTAGAGATGGGAGGTCTGATCTGGGGTCTGTATAGATAAGTATATGTAGAGATGATCTGGGGTCTGTATAGATAAGTATATGTAGAGATTGGGGGTGTGATCTGGGGTCTGTATAGATAAGTGTCTGTAGAAACGGGGGTCTGGTCTGGGGTCTGTATAAATAGGTGTCTATAGAGATGGGGGCTGGTCTGGGGTCTATATAGAGAAGTATATGTAGAGATGGGAGGTCTGATGGGGTCTGTGGGTCTGTCTGTATAGATAAGTGTCTGTAGAGCCTATACATAAGTATATGTAGAGATGGGGGGTCTGATCTGGGGTCTGTATAATAGGTGTCTGTAGAGATGGGGGGGTCTTTGTCTGGGGTCTGTATAGATAGGTATATGTAGAGATGGGGGGGTCTGGTCTGGGGTCTGTATAGATAGGTGAGCGGTGCCACGCTAGGATAGATATGCTTGTCATGCTGGTGTTTGGTCTGTTTTGAGGTTTGACAGTAGATTACTGTGTGGGCTTCTTTCAGTCTGAAAATGGGGTCTGGTAGGGGTCTGTATTAAGTATAATGTAGAGATGGGGGGTCTGGTCTGGGGTCTGTATACATAGGTGTCTGTAAAGATGGGGGGGTCTGGTCTGGAGTCTGTATAGATAA
This sequence comes from Rhinella marina, assembly GCA_900303285.1. Taxonomy (NCBI): domain Eukaryota; kingdom Metazoa; phylum Chordata; class Amphibia; order Anura; family Bufonidae; genus Rhinella; species Rhinella marina. The sequence goes on from ONZH01007189.1 coordinate 747, forward strand.
GTATATGTAGAGATGGAGGGGTCTGTATAGATAGGTGTCTATAGAGATAGGGGGTTGGTTTGTATAAATAGGTGTCTGTAGAGATGGGGGGCTCTGGTCTGAGGTCTGTATACATAGGTATCTGTAGAGATGGGGGAGGTCTGGTATGGGGTCTGTATACATAAGTTATGTAGAGATGGGGGTCTGATTGGGGTCTGTTAAATAGGTGTCTGTAGAGATGGGGGGGTCTGGTCTGAGGCCTGTATACATAGGTATCTGTAGAGATGGGGGAGGTCTGGTATGGGGTCTTGTATACATAAGTATATGTAGAGATGGGGGTCTGATCTGGGGTCTGTATAGATAGTGTCTGTAGAGATGGGGGGTCTGGTCTGGGGTCTGTATAGATAGTGTGTGCGGTGCCACGCTAGGATAGATATGCTTGCCATTGTGGTGTCTGGTTGTTTTGAGGTTTGATAGTAGATTACTGTGTGGTCTTCTTTCAGTCTGAAAAGGGGGGTCTGGTCTGGAGTCTGTATAGATAGGTGTCTGTAGAGATGGGGGGAGGGGTTTGGCCTGGGGTCTGTATAAATAGTGTGTCTGTAGAGATGGGGGGTGGTCTGGGGTCTATATAAATAGGTGTCTGTAGAGATGGGGGTTTGTATAGATAGGTGTCGGCAGAGATGGGGGGGTCTGTATAGATAGGTATCTATAGAGATAGGGGGCTGGTTTGTATAGATAGGTAATCTGTAGAAATGGGGGGGTCTTGGTCTGGGGTCTATATAGATAGATGTCTGTAGAGATGGGGGGGTCTGGTCTGGGGCCTGTATACATAGGTATTGTAGAGATGGGGGAGGTCTGGTATGGGGTCTGTATACATAAGTATATGTAGAGATGGGGTCTGATCTGGGGTCTGTATAGATAGGTGTCTGTAGAGATGGGGGGTCTGGTCTGGGGTCTGTATAGATAGGTGTGCGGTGCCACGCTAGGATAGATATATGCTTGCCATGGTGGTGTTTGGTCTGTTTTGAGGTTTGATAGTAGATTACTGTGTGGGCTTCTTTCAGTCTGAAAAGGGGGTCTGGTCTGGGGTCTGTATAGATAGGTGCCTGTAGAAATGGGGGGCTGGTCTGGGGTCTATATAGATAGGTGTCTGTAGAGATGGGGGGTCTGTTATAGATAGGTGTTTTGTAGAGACGGAGGGGGTCTGGTCTATGGTCTGTATAGACAGGTGTCTGTAGAGATGGGGGGACTGGTCTGGGGTCTGTATAGATGGGAATGGTCTGGGGTCTATATTAATGGGGAGGTCAGTACATATGGTGCTGTATGGTCTGGGGTCTTTACTAATCAGGGATCTGGCATTGGGTCCGTACTGATGGAGGGGTTTGTTCTAGTGTCTGTATAAATGGGAGATCTAAACTGGGGTCTACACCGATGGTGGTATAAGGATGGGAGGTCTATAGACGGTGGTGTACGGTCTGGGGTCTGTATAGATGTGGGGTCTGGCCTGGAATGTGTATTGATGGAGGCGTTTGTTCTAGGATCTATATAATTGACAGATCCGTTCTGGGGTCTACACAGATGGTGGTGTATGTCCCGGAGTCTGCAATTATGGGGGGGGGGGGGGGGGGTTGGTCTGGGGCCTGTATAAATTGGATATCCCGTCTGGGGTCTATATTGATGGGGGGTATGGTCTGGGGTGGTGTACGGTCTGTATGGATCTGTGTTTGGTGTAAGGTCTGTAATTGTTTAGGGGAAGAAGGGTCATATGTACTATTTCTGATTCATATGCTGTACATTGTGGGGTACCTCCTATATATAAAGGGGCGTGGCCTTCTGTATTCAGAATCTCAAGAGTTGGTAAATGTGGTCTAAAGTTGCAGGACGTCTTCCAGAGCGAGACCTCCGCCGCTGTGTTGAGGAGGAGCTCTCCTGGCAGTAGACATACTCCTGTCCTCAGAGGCCTGTGCGGCACATCTGCTCCACCTCAGCGCCGTCCCGCTCTCTCTCCTGTGAGGTTCGGTTTCATTTGGACGGTCGGAACGATTACAGCAGCTCTCGCGCGTCCAATGCATCTGCTTTCTAAATGAGGATCATCTTTCCCGCGGTCTCGTGGGACACTTTAGTGGAAGTCAAATCTCTGATTCTCTGCCATTTTCTGGACATTTGTCAAGTTAATCCAGCTTATTGACTAGGATATAAAAACATCAATGAGATCGGTCCTCGAAGCGCGCCGGGCGGTGAAGTAATGGAGCGCCCCTGTCCAAGACAAATCCCTGCACCTGCTTATTTTGGAAGACGCGGTATGAACAGGAACAGAACCGGCCAAAACCAACCCCAGCTCCAATGTCTGAGCGCACAACAGGAATCTGCACAGGGAGAACAGACGCTCACCCTGCGCGTTTCAGGATGGAGATCCATGTCGGTGCTGGTAACAAGACAGGTGGGGATGACCCCGGGAAATTCCAATTGTCCAGAATCCAAGAGTCCACAACTCCCGGAAAGCATCAGATGCCGGACCACTGGGTTTTCAGGATTTCCGCTGCTGGATAGGAAGCAACAAGAGGAATGCAGAATCTTCTCCGTTCACAGCCAAAGCTGTAAATCTGATCATATTTATGAGTTTTATCTCTGGTGCCAAACACGGAGACTGGCGCTCTCAGACCTGAGGAGGCGAAGAGGTCATTCAGCTGGTATCTGGCAGAGGCGTCAATCAGGCGCTATCTCTGAGCTGGGTGTTATATGTGACACCGGGAGACAGGGGTCTTATGTGATGGGGCCCCCGGGAGGCAATGGTGGAATCATCTGCAGGAGATTCGGCTGGGCTGACCTAAAGCCCAATCACTAAGAAAACTTCTACAACTTTAGAATAGATTATCTCACAATTTAAAAGATGTCTGCTGGCTGTCAGTGAATGGGAACAGACTGATTCAGTCCTTCCTGACTTAGTCCTGCTCTTAGGACAAGATTTACCAGTCAATTCCCTGGGAGCTAAACATGGCCGCCCCCTGTATAGGTCTCCGGGCTCTTATCTGCACTCCACGCAGCAGCTCTGAGAGCAGGACAAGGTGTCAGCCGAGCATGCAGGTGTCTGAGCTATCAAGGACCCTCAATAGAGGGTGACTCTGCTCCGCCATGCAGCATTACATTAACCATGACATTAAAACCCCTTCCTTGCACCCAAACAGCTCTGACCAGTCAAGGACTCTAAGACTAAGCCTGCGGGACCTGGCACACGTTAGCAGAAGACCCTTTGAGGCCTATAACGTGCAGCAATCAATGAAATTCAAGGTCCTTTCACACATCCTGATCCAAAATGAATGGGGGATGAATGATCGCTGTTGGGTTCGTTCGTCCCCATTCACTTTGCATATTGTCAGAGGCACATCCCCAGTTTATGAAGACTTTAGGTGCTTTTTGCTCATTTTTTCGGGCATCTTCACAAGGGCCAATTATTGGGAACGAGCGCTCATACCGGATAATTTCCCTGATGCTTTGTGTAAATCATTGTTCGGTGCGGTCTCCACACATCGTACAGATGGCGATCGGACTGAGATCTGGGAATATGGACACAAGTCATCACCTTGATCGCTTTGTCAGGTTCCTTATTCCTGGAGAGTTTCTGCAGTGTGGCCGGGGCATTATCCTGCTGATACAGAGCCCTGCCACAAGGGGGTGCTGCAACCATGATGGGGGTTCAGGTAGGTGGTACATGTCACATGCTCTGGGAAACCATGTATAATGGCATCATGTGGCTCTCACTGACCTCCACCAACTTGTCTTCTTCTCATAGTGGTGCCATCTCTTCTCCAGGTAAGTGAGCGCACACACCTGGCCATCCATATCATGTAATCTGATTCATCAGACCAGGCTGAATCCTTCCCATAGTGCACCTGGTGCCATCTCTTCTCCAGATAAGTGACACACACACCTGACCATCCATATCATGTAATCTGATTCATCAGACCAGGCTGAATCCCTCCCATAGTGCACCTGGTGCCATCTCTTCTCCAGATAAGTGACACACACACCTGACCAACCATATCATGTAACCTGATTCATCAGACCAGGCTGCCTTCTTCCCATAGTGCACCTGGTGCCATCTCTTCCTCAGGTAAGTGACGCACACACATACCCGGCCGTCCACATGATGTAACTGATTCATCAGACAGGCTGAATCCTTCCCATAGTGCACCTGGTGCCATCTCTTCTCCAGATAAGTGACACACACACCTGACCAACCATATCATGTAACCTGATTGATCAGACCAGGCTGCCTTCTTCCCATAGTGCACCTGGTGCCATCTCTTCTCCAGATAAGTGACACACACATACCCGGCTGTCCACATGATGTAACCTGATTCATCAGACCAGGCTGAATCCTTCCCATAGTGCTCCTGGTGCCATTTCTTCTCCAGATAAGTGACACACACACACACCTGGCCATCCATATCATTAACCTGATTCATCAGACCAGGCTGAATCTTCCCATAGTGTCCTGGTGCCATCTCTTCTCCAGATAAGTGACACACACACACCTGGCCATCCATATCATGTAACCTGATTCATCAGACCAGGCTGAATCCTTCCCATAGTGCTCCTGGTGCCATCTCTTCTCCAGATAAGTGACACACACACACCTGACCATCCATACATGTAACCTGATTCATCAGACCAGGCTGAATCCTTCCCATAGTGCTCCTGGTGCCATCTCTTCTCCAGATAAGTGACACACACACACCTGACCATCCATATCATGTAACCTGATTCATCAGACCAGGTGCCTCTTTCCATAGTGCACCTGGTGCCATCTCTTCCTCAGGTAAGTGACGCACACACATACCCGGCTGTCCACATGATGTAACATGATTCATCAGACCAGGCTGAATCCTTCCCATAGTGCTCCTGGTGCCATCTCTTCTCCAGATAAGTGACACACACAGCCGACTATCCACATGATGTAACCTGATTCATCAGACCAGGCCGTTTTCTTCCACTGCTCCATGCTCCAGTTCTGATGCCCTTGTGCCCATTGTAGGGTCAGCATGGGAACTCTCTCCGGGTCTCCAAGACATAGAATGGACCTTCTGATCCTCACTGGTATCACAGCTGCATCTGTGGCCGGGAAATGGGGCCTCAGCCAGTACACAGATTTACCACGGTCAAGGCTCGTCAGCTTTCACCATTTTCTAGAATACGCAATACACATACGGGCGTCATCCCTATTTTTTGCGGATCAGTTTTTTGCATGAGCCCTCAATAGAGGTTTTCCCCTGAGGATCCCTATCATTCTTCCTCCAGAACATTCTGAAGGATAAATATGACATAACTACAAATGTCTTCAGTAAGTCACACGTTCTGCGGGGAAGACCTCGTGCGTCCAGGAACGGTCAGTGGTGGCGGTTTGGGAGTGACAGCGCTGTGACATCACAGAGCGGCTGAACGAGGCTGCAGCGAGTCACAGAGGATTTCAGCTCTGCTGAACGGTTCCAGGTGAGGACTTAGAGGAGGGATCGGGCCGACGCTGCGATGCTAAGGAGAACAATATGACCATTTTCTAGGCTCGCGGTGGAACAAGAAGAGCTTTTTATTATTGGGATAAAATAAAAACAGACGTCGGGGGCCGGGGCGAGGGGGCGAGGACCTCATGACGTCTCTGGGGGGCAGTGAATTCAGCTCCACTTCACGTTACAGCAGATTCAAGTGCTGTATGCAAAGCAGAGCGGCTGACAAGACAGCGCCAATGTCAAGTGCAATAAACAGGTGCAAACAAGGAGACGCGAAAAAGGAAGAAAAATCATAAAAACATAAAAATATTTTTAAAAGAAAAAAAGGGATTTCCTCTTCGGATTTTCAGGATCCTACTCACACAGGGACATTCAGCGTGTTATTCTAATAATAATAAAATCTCAGCTTATTTTATATCTAGCATCCAATTCATGAACCAGAGGGATCAGGATGAACAGAGTTGTACCCCCACCCTATACTTTCTCAGCCAAGAAACATGGCAGTTATACGAGCAGCAATAAAACTGCATCTTCACTATATTGTCCTCGTCTCCCACACGTCATCCATCATGAACTCAGGAGGTTTCTGACCCAGAGATGAACACGGATTTACCTCTCATAAGATAAAAACCCCCAGAGATGGAGCAAGAAGAAAAAGTAATCCGCAAATCCAGGGCAGCACCAAGTGCAAGCCACAGGACAGTGAGCAAAGCCAGACCTAACCCTAAATATACCGGAAGTGATGAGTTCAACTATAAACCCATAGATTTAGCTGGAATATAGTCAAAAATTATCAAACAGAAAAACCTGCATAAACTGTCAATACAAAGCACAACGCAAATCACTGCGATATACAAAGATAAAACAATACAATACTGCTCCTATATACACGAATATAACTACTATAATACTGCTCCTATATACACGAATATAACTACTATAATACTGCTCCTATGTACAAGAATATAACTACTATAATACTGCTCCTATATACAAGAATATAACTACTATAATACTGCCTCCTATGTACAAGAATATAACTACTATAATACTGCTCCTATGTACAAGAATATAACTACTATAATACTGCCTCCTATGTACAAGAATATAACTACTATAATACTGCCTCCTATGTACAAGAATATAACTACTATAATACTGCTCCTATGTACAAGAATATAACTACTATAATACTGCCCTATGTACAAGAATATAACTACTATAATACTGCTCCTATGTAAAAGAATATAACTAACTATAAATACTGCTCCTATGTACAAGAATATAACTACTATAATACTGCCTCCTATGTACAAGAAATATAACTACTATAATACTGCTCCTATGTACAAGAATATAACTACTATAATACTGCTCCTATGTACAAGAATATAAACTACTATAATACTGCTCCTATGTACAAGAATATAACTACTATAATACTGCTCCTATGTACAAGAATATAACTACTATAATAATACTGCTCCTATGTACAAGAATATAACTACTATAATACTGCTCCTATGTACAAGAATATAACTACTATAATACTGCTCCTATGTACAAGAATATAACTACTATAATACTGCTCCTATGTACAAGATATATAACTACTATAATACTGCCTATGTACAAGAATATAACTACTATAATACTGCCTCCTATGTACAAGAATATAACTACTATAATACTGCTCCTATATAACAAGAATATAACTACTATAATACTGCTCCTATGTACAAGAATATAACTACTATAATACTGCTCCTAATGTACAAGAATATAACTACTATAATACTGCTCCTATGTACAAGAATATATAACTACAATACTGCTTCCTATGTACAAGAATATATACTACTATAATACTGCCTCCTATGTACAAGAATAATAACTACTATAATACTGCCTCCTATGTACAAGAATATAACTACTATAATACTGCTCCTATGTACAAGAATATAACTACTATAATACTGCTCCTATGTACAAGAATATAACTACTATAATACTGCTCCTATGTACAAGAATATAACTACTATAATACTGCTCCTATGTACAAGAATATAACTACTATAATACTGCTCCTATGTACAAGAATATAACTACTATAATACTGCTCCTATGTACAAGAATATAACTACTATAATACTGCTCCTATGTACAAGAATATAACTACTATAATACTGCTCCTATGTACAAGAATATAACTAACTATAATACTGCTCCTATGTATACAAGAATATAACTACTATAATACTGCTCCTATGTACAAGAATATAACTACTATAATACTGCTCCTATGTACAAGAATATAACTACTATAATACTGCCTCCTATGTACAAGAATATAACTACTATAATACTGCTCCTATGTACAAGAATATAACTACTATAATACTACTATCCTATGTACAAGAATATAACTACTATAATACTGCTCCTATGTACAAGAATATAACTTACTATAATACTATGCTCCTATGTACAAGAATATAACTACTATAATACTGCTCCTATGTACAAGAATATAACTACTATATACTGCCTCCTATGTACAAGAATATAACTACTATAATACTGCTCCTATGTACAAGAATATATACTACTATAATACTGCTCCTATGTACAAGAATATAACTACTATAATACTGCTCCTATGTACAAGAATATAACTACTATAATACTGCCTCCTATGTACAAGAATATAACTACTATAATACTGCTCCTATGTACAAGAATATAACTACTATAATACTGCTCCTAACTACTATAATACTGCTCCTATAAAGAATACTGCTCCTATGTACAAGAATATAACTACTATAATACTGCTCCTATGTACAAGAATATAACTACTATAATACTGCTCCTATGTACAAGAATATAACTACTATAATACTGCTCTCCTATGTACAAGAATATAACTACTATAATACTGCTCCTATGTACAAGAATATAACTACTATAATACTGCTCCTATCTACAAAGAATATAACTACTATAATACTGCTCCTATGTACAAGAATATAATAATACTACTATAATACTGCTCCTATGTACAAGAAATATAACTACTATAATACTGCTCCTATGTACAAGAATATAACTACTATAATACTGCTCCTATGTACAAGAATATAACTACTATAATACTGCTCCTATGTACAAGATATAACTACTATAATAACTGCTCCTATGTACAAGAATATAACTACTATAATACTGCTCTATGTACAAGAAATATACTACTATAATACTGCTGCCTCCTATGTATACAAGAATATAACTACTATAATACTGCTCCTATGTACAAGAATATAACTACTATAATATGAATATAACTGCTCCTATGTACAAGAATATATAACTGCTCCTATGTACAATATAATACTATAATACTCCTATGTACAAGAATATAACTACTATAATACTGCTCCTATGTACAAGAATATAACTACTATAATACTGCTCTATGTACCTATGTACAAGAATATAACTACTATAATACTGCTCCTATGTACAAGAATATAACTACTATAAATACTGCTCCTATGTACAAGAATATAACTACTATAATACTGCCTCCTATGTACAAGAATATAACTACTATAATACTGCTCCTATGTATGTACAAGAATATAAACTACTATAATATACTGCTCCTATGTACAAGAATATAACTACTATAATACTGCTCCTATGTACAAGAATATAACTACTATAATACTGCTCCTATGTACAAGAATATAACTACTATAATACTACTGCTCCTATGTACAAGAATATAACTACTATAATACTGCTCCTATGTACAAGAATATATAACTACTATAATACTGCTCCTATGTACAAGAATATAACTACTATAATACTGCTCCTATGTACAAGAATATAACTACTATAATACTGCTCCTATGTACAAGAATATAACTACTATAATACTGCTCCTATGTACAAGAATATAACTACTACTATAATACTGCTCCTATGTACAAGAATATAACTACTATAATACTGCTCCTATGTACAAGAATATAACTATAATACTGCTAATACTGCTCCTATGTACAAGAATATAACTACTATAATACTGCTCCTATGTACAAGAATATAACTACTATAATACTGCTCCTATGTACCTATGGTAAAGAATATAACTACTATAATACTGCTCCTATGTACAAGAATATAACTACTATAATATACTGCCTCCTATGTACAAAGAATATAACTACTATAATACTGCTCCTATGTACAAGAATAAAACTACTATAAAACTGCTACCTATGTACAAGAATATAACTACTATAATACTGCTCCTATGTACAAGAATAAAACTACTTATAATACTGCCTCTATATACTGAATATAACTACTATAATACTAATCTATGTACAAGATATAACTACTATAATACTGCTCCTATGTACAAGAATATAACTACTATAATACTGCTCCTATGTACAAGGAATATAACTACTATAATACTGCTCCTATGTACAAGAATATAACTACTATAATACTGCTCCTATGTACAAGAATATAACTACTATAATACTGCTCCTATGTACAAAGAATATAACTACTATAATACTGCTCCTATGTACAGAATATAAACTACTATAATACTGTCCTATGTACAAGAATATAAACTACTATAATACTGCTCCTATGTACAAGAATATAACTACTATAATACTGCTCTATAACTATGTACAAGAATATAACTACTATAATACTGCTCCTATGTACAAGAATATAACTACTATAATACTGCTCCTATGTACAAGAATATAACTACTATAATACTGCTCCTATGTACAAGAATATAACTACTATAATACTGCTCCTATGTACAAGAATATAACTACTATAATACTGCTCCTATATACAAGAATATAACTACTATAATACTGCTCCTATGTACAAAGAATATAACTACTATAATACTGCCTCCTATGTACAAGAATATAACTACTATAATACTGCTCCTATGTACAAGAATATAACTACTATAATACTGCTCCTATGTACAAGATATATACTACTATAATACTGCTCCTATGTACAAGAATATAACTACTATAATACTGCCTCCTATGTACAAGAATATAACTACTATAATATACTGCCTCCTATGTACAAGAATATAACTACTATAATACTGCTCCTATGTACAAGAATATAACTACTATAATACTGCTCCTATGTACAAGAATATAACTACTATAATACTGCTCTATGTCAAGAATATAACTACTATAATACTGCTCCTATGTACAAGAATATAACTACTATAATACTGCCTATGTACAAGAATATAACTACTATAATACTGCTCCTATGTACAAGAATATAACTACTATAATACTGCTCCTATGTACAAGAATATAACTACTATAATACTGCTCCTATGTACAAGAATATAACTACTATAATACTGCTCCTATGTACAAGAATATAACTACTATAATACTGCTCCTATGTACAAGAATATAACTACTATAATACTGCCCCTATGTACAAGAATATAACTACTATAATACTGCTCCTATTTTCAGATCTGACAGTTATATACAAGCTGAGTAGACATTTTCTATCTACGTCTAGGTCTATGTCATGCACCTGTCTTCCTGTAGAGGGTGCTGGTCCGATTCTCTCTGACAGTAGGAGTTGCTGGGGACTGTGGACCGCTCTTTGCAGAGACTTCTTCCCTGTTGGACCCTGTCTTGGGCCGGAGCGGGGTGCTGGGCACATTCTTCTCATCCGCAGCGTCCTGGTTCCTCCTCTTCTCCTTCTTCAGCATGCTGACCAGTATGTCTGAAGGTGATTAATAGGAAGAGGAACCTTATCCGTGTCCTGAGGGAGCACATACATGATGACCAGCCTGAAACATACAAGGTCGTAAAGGGGCGCTGTTTGTATAATGACTTCCTGGCACAGACCGGTCAGGGTGTTGGGGGCTGGAGGTATTATTGGGTCCCACATGCTCGCCCCCTTCTCTGTATGGTGGAGTATCCCTTTAAAGGCTATGGACACCTTTGGGGGCAATTTCTTTTTATTATTGCATTGAACTTATTTTGACCTAAAAATCACTTTTTCAATTGTTCTTTATTAACAATATGGAATCCTTTTCTCTGTACAGAGCTGAGATGCTCTACTAGCTGCCTGTGGATGTTTTCTCTATTCCGTCATCTGAGGAGCAGACAGGCTCCTTATCTCTTCTCTCTGACCTTATAAACACTCATTAAAGCTCAATCCTTACCTTACTGATAAGAATGTGGCTTAAATAAGTGTTTATGACCTCTCAGTAGTTTACAGATAAGGGTAATTAGATGACGGCACAAAGTGAAAGTGAAAGTACCAGTCACCCAGCTAGACAAACAGTTAACCCTTTTTGACTGAACAGCTCAATATTTTTAATAAAGACCAATTGAAAATATGTATTTTATCCAAAAATAAGTTAAATGTAATTTTAAAAAAATTTGACTCCAAAGGTTGTACATAGCCTTTAAGTTGCGTGTACTGTGCAGACGACTGCCTGGTACTGAGTATAGTAGAACGGGTGAACTCAGATCACCAAGGGGCCCCAATACCCACAGCTCCCCTAGAACAGGTGAAGTCCAGATCACCACGAATACCAACAGCTCCCTAGAACAGGTGAAGTCAGATCACCACGGGCCCCAATACCAACAGCTCCCCTAGAACACAGGTGAAGTCAGATCACCACGGGGCCCAATACCACAGCTCTCCTAGAACAGGTGAAGTCAGATCACCACAGGCCCCAATACCAACAGCTCCCCTAGAACAGGTGAAGTCAGATCACCAAGGGGCCCCAATACCCACAGCTCCCCTAGAACAGGTGAAGTCAGATCACCACGGGGCCCCAATACCCACAGCTCTCCTAGAACAGGTGAAGCCAGATCACCACGGGGCCCCAATACCACAGCTCTCCTAGAACAGGTGAAGTCAGATCACCACAGGCCCCAATAACCAACAGCTCCCTAGAACAGGTGAAGTCAGATCACCACGGGGCCCCAATATCACAGCTCCCCTAGAACAGGTGAAGTCAGATCACCACGGGGCCCCAATACCCACAGCTCCCCTAGAACAGGTGAAGTCAGATCACCACGGGGCCCCAATACCCCCAATACCACAGCTCTCCCTAGAACAGGTGAAGTCAGATCACCACGGGGCCCCCAATACCCACAGCTCCCCTAGAACAGGTGAAGTCAGATCACCACGGGGCCCCAATACCAACAGCTCCCCTAGAACAGGTGAAGTCAGATCACCACGGGGCCCCAATACCAACAGCTCCCCTAGAACAGGTCAAGTCAGATCACCACGGGGCCCCAATACCAACAGCTTCCCCTAGAACAGGTGAAGTCAGATCACCAAGGGGCCCAATACCAACAGCTTCCCTAGAACAGGTGAAGTCAGATAACCACGGGGCCCCAATACCAACAGCTTCCCTAGAACAGGTGAAGACAGATCACCACGGGCCCCAATACCAACAGTTCCCTAGAACAGGTGAAGTCAGATCACCACGGGGCCCAATACCCACAGCTCTCCTAGAACAGGTGAAGTCAGATCACCACGGGGCCCCAAATACCAACAGCTCCCCTAGAACAGGTGAAGTCAGATCACCACGGGGCCCAATACCCACAGCTCTCCTAGAACAGGTGAAGTCAGATCACCACGGGGCCCAATACCCACAGCTCTCCTAGAACAGGTGAAGTCAGATCACCACGGGCCCCAATACCCACAGCTCTCCTAGAACAGGTGAAGTCAGATCACCACGGGGCCCCAATACCCACAGCTCCCCTAGAACAGGTGAAGTCAGATCACCACGGGGCCCCAATACCCACAGCTCTCCTAGAACAGGTGAAGTCAGATCACCACGGGCCCCAATACCAACAGCTTCCCTAGAACAGGTGAAGTCAGATCACCACGGGGCCCCAATACCCACAGCTCTCCTAGAACAGGTGAAGTCAGATCACCACGGGGCCCCAATACCCACAGCTCCCCTAGAACAGGTGAAGTCAGATCACCAACGGGGCCCCAATACCAACAGTTCCCCTAGAACAGGTGAAGTCAGATCACCACGGGGCCCCAATACCAACAGCTCTCCTAGAACAGGTGAAGTCAGATCACCACGGGGCCCCAATACCCACAGCTCTCCTAGAACAGGTGAAGTCAGATCACCACGGGGCCCCCAATACCCACAGCTCCCCTAGAACAGGTGAAGTCAGATCACCACGGGGCCCCAATACCCACAGCTCTCCTAGAACAGGTGAAGTCAGATCACCACGGGGCCCCAATACCAACAGCTTCCCTAGAACAGGTGAAGTCAGATCACCACGGGGCCCCAATACCAACAGTTCCCCTAGAACAGGTCAAGTCAGATCACCAGGGGCCCCAATACCAACAGCTCTCCTAGAACAGGTGAAGTCAGATCACCACGGGGCCCCAATACCAACAGTTCCCCTAGAACAGGTGAAGTCAGATCACCACGGGGCCCCAATACCCACAGCTCTCCTAGAACAGGTGAAGTCAGATCACCACGGGGCCCCAATACCCACAGCTCCCTAGAACAAGTGAAGTCAGATCACCACGGGGCCCCAATACCCACAGCTCTCCTAGAACAGGTGAAGTCAGATCACCACGGGGCCCCAATACCCACAGCTCTCCTAGAACAGGTCAAGTCAGATCACCACGGGGCCCCAATACCCAGCTCTCTACCCAGCTCTCCTAGAACAGGTCAAGTCAGATCACCACGGGGCCCCAATGACAGTGACATCACAGTGCCTTGAATAGTAAGGCAGCCACTGTGCCCTCAGCCCGTTGTGGACATATGGGGGTAACAGAGTGTATATCTGCATTTAGCGCCCCCTATTAGTCACTGCAGTAATACACTGCTATAGTACCTTCATTTTGGGGATTTTTTTAAGAAGACCCCTTTTAGCAGTTACCTAGGAGTCTGGGAAGCAAAAGATGCGCCACACACACAGCGCTGGATCCCTGCAGCCATGGGGGCCCAGAGGACACACTATTATCAGGGGAGGTGACTGTCGTTGTCAGGGGGACGCTGTGACATCATTGAGAATATCCAACTGGACAGCGTGTCCCGTCCCTGACTATCTCAGGGGGTCGTCTGCTCGGACCTCTTGTAATCACTTCTTATAGCTGGGGGAAAAAAAGGGGGAGGGCTGCTTTAAATGGTGATATCTCCTCAAAGGTAGCAGCTAGAAACATGCAACTGGTCTTGTATGAAAGGTGACAGTCCAGGCTTTCATACAAGACCAGTGACAGCTAAAGTCCAAGCAACAGAGGAGAAATCACTGTTAGGAATGGAGTCGGGAATAATCGCGAGTAAAACCTGTTTTTACTTTCCCTTTCAGCTGCATTCGCAGCATCCCAATGTCTATCAGTGATATCTTTCTCTGTCCTGAACATATTGCTGTAATTCTGGTACTGTCTGAAAGCTTAGAATGTCTGCTTTCAAACAAGACCAGTTTGCATGTTTCTAGCTGCTACCATTCAGGAGCGGGTCATCTGTACGTCCCCCCCATGTACAGGACATCATTGGTATCGTCTATGGATAATCTCATGGCTGCAGGAGGCAGATGCAGATGACAGTATTCCGAGCAATGGATCTGCAATGTTGGAGTGAGCTCCTGGTGGGTAGCATGTTGGGAGTTGTAGTCTCACCCCAGATCAGGGAGCCAACAATGAAAACAAGGTTCTGCCAGGAGCGAGGAGGAAGGTGAAAAAACCCCTAAATTGTGATGCAGACTGCTTCACCTGACCGTACTACTTTTCGTTGTGGACACCCCCTTTAAGGATACTGATTTCGTTGTCCCTTTGCTGCAGGAGATCTCGCAGCTTCTTCACCTCCTCAGGACGGGTAGAGGGTGTTGCCGGCCGTTCTGTAGATACCTCCGGGGAGCTCGCTCTGCGGTCCGATGCTTTCTTTTCATGGAAAACTCTCTGCTGGGACACATTTTTGCACGTAAAGGCTATGTAAACCTTTGGGGTCATTTTTTTTTTTTATGATTGCATTTAACTTATTTTTGGCTAAAAATCATATTTTCAGTTGGTCTTTATAAAAAATATTGAGCTGTTCAGTCACAAAGGGTTAACTGTCTAGCTGTGGGACTGACACTTTCACTTTGTGCCATTCATCTAATTAACCTCATCTGTAAACTACTGAGAGGTCATAAGCCACATTCTTATCAGTAAGGTAAGGATTGAGCTTTAATGAGTGTTTATAATGTCAGAGAGAAGAGATAAGAAGCCTGTCTTCTCCTCAGATGACGGAATTGAGAAAAAATCCACAGGCAGCTAGTAGAGCATCTCAGCTCTATACAGAGAAAAGGATTCCATATTGGTAATAAAGACCAATTGAAAAAAGTGATTTTTAGGTCAAAATAAGTACAATGCAATAATAAAGAAAAATTGCCCCCAAAGGTGTCAATAGCCTTTAAGTCACATGACTCACAGCACCGTATTATATGCCCCCCCCCAAGCCGCTTTCAGTTACCCCCACTTCATAGATATTAGGCTGATGTACTGTTGTGTCTCATAGGCAGACATGGAGAAAGAAGCCAAAGCCCAGACGCCGTTTACAAGATCTCCGGTTGCTTGCAGTGAATGGAAACATTTAGGTTGTGCTAGACGAGTGCAGGTAAGACAACAGTCTAGAGGGGACAGTGACAAAACCTGGATGATTAGGGTGGTTTTTCAGTCTGAAAGCAAAACAGGAATATATCCAATCACAGCAAGCAGTGATCTTGACAAAGCTGACAAATACAAAGCACAAGGTGTATTATAAAGTTGCAGGCGGCTTTCTTAAAAAAGAACTCCCACAAAAAATGTTATTCTCTGACCTTTCTCTTAGAAAGGTGCATGATATAATCTGTAGTGAATGTAATCTTCTCATCAGAGACTGTATTTGTGAGTTATCCCTTCTCTTCTTATTGTAGCTGGGTCATGTGACCAACTCCCTGACCTCCAACTGACCCAGGACAGGAAGCCAGTTACTGCTCTATTCATTCCTATGAGACTGAAAGTGAGGCTCCCATAGGAATACATAGAGAAATAGACTTCCTGTCCACACATAAGATGCTGTGTTATCTGGTGAGTCTGATTGCTGATCACATGACACAGATGAGAAGCATCAGGGAGATATAACTCACAAATACAGACACTGGTAAGAAAATGACATTCACTACAGATTACATCATGTACCTTTTTAGCAGGACATGGAATAACATCTTTTGCGGGAGTTCTTCTTTAAGTAAGGATTAGCGGGTTTTCAGGCACAACCTCTGGTGTAGATTTTTTGTTCACTAAGATGAGACTTCTCACAGCGTTACCTTAAAGTAGAGGAAGCAGTAGTGGATCTTCCGCATGTCGGCCCCCACATCCAGGCTACTGTCAGGGTCCTTGTCCTCGAGGAAACCATGGAGCTGCTCCTGAAGACTAGAAGAAGAGAAGCGACGTCTTACATATTGAAGGGCGTCACTGGTATCGCTGAGGTCACGCCCGACACATTGTAACGGGTGTAGATTGGGACACAGATTGTACAATGTCTGTGTGTGGGGGAGGGGTCTACACCAGCGCCGCAGACTCCATATTCTCAGGATCGGCAGAGCCCAGTGATGTAAGAAGGTGAAGACCCCTTAAGAGGTCCCAGAACCAAAGTAAAGACACATGGATTGAGAAGGGCTGCAGATGTCTTCTGGGGTGTGAGGTCGGAGGTGACGAGATGACCTCTGATGGATCGCCGCTCTCAGACAATCTGATGATTTTGGACAAGAATTGCTTTTTCTAAAATTTGGACCATAAAACGGAAAACTGCGGAGGCCGAGAAAGGGACGGAAATCAGCAAAACTGATTTATGATGAAAAAATCACATTCCTACCCCGAGGCCAATGTTATCTAGTACTGATCCTGAGTCACATCCAGAGCTGCATTCACAACTCTTACATCCTGTCACACCCAGAGCTGCATTCACAACACTTACATCCTGTCACATCCAGAGCTGCATTCAAAACACTTACATCCTGTCACATCCAGAGCTGCATTCAAAACACTTACATCCTGTCACATCCAGAGCTGCATTCAAAACACTTACATCCTGTCACATCCAGAGCTGCATTCACAACACTTACATCCTGTCACATCCAGAGCTGCATTCACAACACTTACATCCTGTCACATCCAGAGCTGCATTCACAACACTTACATCCTGTCACATCCAGAGCTGCATTCACAACACTTACATCCTGTCACATCCAGAGCTGCATTCACAACAATTACATCCTGTCACATCCAGAGCTGCACTCACAACTCTTACATCCTGTCACATCCAGAGCTGCATTCACAACACTTACATCCTGTCACATCCAGAGCTGCATTCACAACACTTACATCCAGTCACATCCAGAGCTGCATTCACAACACTTACATCTTGTCACATCCAGAGCTGCACTCACAACTCTTACATCCTGTCACATCCAGAGCTGCATTCACAACTCTTACATCCTGTCACATCCAGAGCTGCATTCACAACTCTTACATCCTGTCACATCCAGAGCTGCATTCACAACACTTACATCCTGTCACATCCAGAGCTGCACTCACAACTCTTACATCCTGTTACATCCAGAGCTGCATTCACAACACTTACATCCTGTCACATCAAGAGCTGCATTCACAACACTTACATCCTGTCACATCCAGAGCTGCACTCACAACTCTTACATCCTGTCACATCCAGAGCTGCATTCACAACACTTACATCCTGTCACATCCAGAGCTGCATTCACAACTCTTACATCCTGTCACATCCAGTGCTGCATTCACAACACTTACATCCTGTCACATCCAGAGCTGCACTCACAACTCTTACATCCTGTCACATCCAGAGCTGCATTCACAACACTTACATCCTGTCACATCCAGAGCTGCATTCACAACACTTACATCCTGTCACATCCAGAGCTGCATTCACAACTCTTACATCCTGTCACATCCAGAGCTGCATTCACAACTCTTACATCCTGTCACATCCAGAGCTGCATTCACAACTCTTACATCCTGTCACATCCAGAGCTGCATTCACAACTCTTACATCCTGTCACATCCAGAGCTGCATTCACAACTCTTACATCCTGTCACATCCAGAGCTGCATTCACAACACTTACATCCTGTCACATCCAGAGCTGCATTCAAAACACTTACATCCTGTCACATCCAGAGCTGCATTCAAAACACTTACATCCTGTCACATCCAGAGCTGCATTCACAACACTTACATCCTGTCACATCCAGAGCTGCATTCACAACACTTACATCCTGTCACATCCAGAGCTGCATTCAAAACACTTACATCCTGTCACATCCAGAGCTGCACTCACAACTCTTACATCCTGTCACATCCAGAGCTGCATTCACAACACTTACATCCTGTCACATCCAGAGCTGCATTCACAACACTTACATCCTGTCACATCCAGAGCTGCATTCACAACTCTTACATCCTGTCACATCCAGAGCTGCATTCACAACAATTACATCCTGTCACATCCAGAGCTGCACTCACAACTCTTACATCCTGTCACATCCAGAGCTGCATTCACAACACTTACATCCTGTCATATCCAGAGCTGCATTCACAACACTTACATCCAGTCACATCCAGAGCTGCATTCACAACACTTACATCTTGTCACATCCAGAGCTGCACTCACAACTCTTACATCCTGTCACATCCAGAGCTGCATTCACAACTCTTACATCCTGTCACATCCAGAGCTGCATTCACAACTCTTACATCCTGTCACATCCAGAGCTGCACTCACAACTCTTACATCCTGTCACATCCAGAGCTGCATTCACAACACTTACATCCTGTCATATCCAGAGCTGCATTCACAACACTTACATCCTGTCATATCCAGAGCTGCATTCACAACACTTACATCCAGTCATATCCAGAGCTGCATTCACAACACTTACATCCTGTCATATCCAGAGCTGCATTCACAACACTTACATCCTGTCATATCCAGAGCTGCATTCACAACACTTACATCCAGTAACATCCAGAGCTGCATTCACAACACTTACATCCTGTCACATCCAGAGCTGCATTCACAACTCTTACATCCTGTCACATCCAGAGCTGCATTCACAACTCTTACATCCTGTCACATCCAGAGCTGCATTCACAACTCTTACATCCTGTCACATCCAGAGCTGCATTCACAACACTTACATCTGTCACATCCAGAGCTGCTCTCACAACTCTTACATCCTGTCACATCCAGAGCTGCATTCACAACACTTACATCCTGTCACATCCAGAGCTGCACTCACAACTCTTACATCCTGTTACATCCAGAGCTGCATTCACAACACTTACATCCTGTCACATCAAGAGCTGCATTCACAACACTTACATCCTGTCACATCCAGAGCTGCACTCACAACTCTTACATCCTGTCACATCCAGAGCTGCATTCACAACACTTACATCCTGTCACATCCAGAGCTGCATTCACAACTCTTACATCCTGTCACATCCAGTGCTGCATTCACAACACTTACATCCTGTCACATCCAGAGCTGCACTCACAACTCTTACATCCTGTCACATCCAGAGCTGCATTCACAACACTTACATCCTGTCACATCCAGAGCTGCATTCACAACACTTACATCCTGTCACATCCAGAGCTGCATTCACAACTCTTACATCCTGTCACATCCAGAGTTGCATTCACAACTCTTACATCCTGTCACATCCAGAGCTGCATTCACAACTCTTACATCCTGTCACATCCAGAGCTGCATTCACAACACATACATCCTGTCACATCCAGAGCTGCATTCACAACTCTTACATCCGGTCACATCCAGAGCTGCATTCACAACACTTACATCTTGTCACATCCAGAGCTGCACTCACAACTCTTACATGCTGTCACATCCAGAGCTGCACTCACAACTCTTACATCCTGTCACATCCAGAGCTGCATTCACAACACTTACATCCTGTCACATCCAGAGCTGCACTCACAACTCTTACATCCTGTCACATCCAGAGCTGCATTCACAACACTTACATCCTGTCACATCCAGAGCTGCACTCACAACTCTTACATCCTGTCACATCCAGAGCTGCATTCACAACACTTACATCCTGTCACATCCAGAGCTGCACTCACAACTCTTACATCCTGTCACATCCAGAGCTGCATTCACAACACTTACATCCTGTCACATCCAGAGCTGCACTCACAACACTTACATCCTGTCACATCCAGAGCTGCATTCACAACTCTTACATCCTGTCACATCCAGAGCTGCATTCACAACACTTACATCCTGTCACATCCAGAGCTGCATTCACAACTCTTACATCCTGTCACATCCAGAGCTGCATTCACAACACTTACATCCTGTCACATCCAGAGTTGCACTCACAACTCTTACATCCTGTTACATCCAGAGCTGCATTCACAAAACATACATCCAGTCACATCCAGAGCTGCATTCACAACACTTACATCCTGTCACATCCAGAGCTGCACTCACAACTCTTACATCCTGTCACATCCAGAGCTACATTCACAACACTTACATCCTGTCACATCCAGAGCTGCATTCACAACTCTTAATCCTGTCACATCCAGAGCTGCATTCAATACTCTTACATCCTGTCACATCCAGAGCTGCATTCACAACACTTACATCCAGTCACATCCAGAGCTGCATTCACAACTCTTACATCCTGTCACATCCAGAGCTGCATTCACAACTCTTACATCCTGTCACATCCAGAGCTGCATTCACAATTCTTACATCCTGTCACATCCAGAGCTGCATTCACAACACTTACATCCTGTCACATCCAGAGCTGCACTCACAACTCTTACATCCTGTCACATCCAGAGCTGCATTCACAACACTTACATCCTGTCACATCCAGAGCTGCATTCACAACACATACATCCTGTCACATCCAGAGCTGCATTCACAACTCTTACATCATGTCACATCCAGAGCTGCATTCACAACACTTACATCCTGTCACATCCAGAGCTGCATTCACAACACTTACAGCCTGTCACATCCAGAGCTGCATTCACAACTCTTACATCCTGTCACATCCAGAGCTGCATTCACAACACTTACATCCTGTCACATCCAGAGCTGCATTCACAACACTTACATCCTGTCACATCCAGAGCTGCACTCACAACTCTTACATCCTGTCACATCCAGAGCTGCATTCACAACACTTACATCCTGTCACATACAGAGCTGCACTCACAACACTTACATCCTGTCACATCCAGAGCTGCATTCACAACTCTTACATGCTGTCACATACAGAGCTGCACTCACAACACTTACATCCTGTCACATCCAGAGCTGCATTCACAACTCTTACATCCTGTCACATCCAGAGCTGCATTCACAACTCATAGATCCGGTATCATCCAGAGCTGCATTCACATCTCAGGCCAGCGCATCCAGAGGCACGGATCAGCGGCGCCAGCTCTAGTATCAGGGAAGAGAAGGTTTATTCTGGGCATACAAATATTTGAGGATAATTCACACAAGTTACGTCATAAAGACTGAGAAACAAAGGCCTAATATATAGTGAAAATCCTGAAATCTGGACGCAATGCAGCTCTGGATGCTACTGGATGTAAGAGATGTGAATACAGCTCTGGATGTAAGAGTTGTGAATGCAGCTCTGGATGTGACAGGATGTAAGAGTTGTGAATGCAGCTCTGGATGTGACTGGATGTAAGAGCTGTGCATGCAGCTCTGTATGCCACAGGATGTAAAAGATGTGAATGCAGCTCTGGATGCTACAGGATGTAAAAGATGTGAATGCAGCTCTGGATGCTAATGGATGTAAGAGTTGTGAATGCAGCTCTGGATGCTACTGGATGTAAGAGTTGTGAATTCAGCTCTGGATGCCACAGGATGTAAGAGTTGTGAATGCAGCTCTGGATGCTACTGGATGTAAGAATTGTGAATGCAGCTCTGGATGCTACTGGATGTAAGAGCTGTGAATGCAGCTCTGAATGCCACAGGATGTAAAAGATGTGAATGCAGCTCTGGATGTTACCGGATCTATGAGTTGTGAACGCAGCTCTGGGTGCTACAGGATTTAAGAGATGGGAATGCAGCTCTGGATGTGACAGGATGTAAGTGTTGTGAGTGCAGCTCTGTATGTGACAGGATGTAAGAGTTGTGAATGCAGCTCTGGATGTGACAGGATGTAAGTGTTGTGAATGCAGCTCTGGATGTGACAGGATGTAAGTGTTGTGAATGCAGCTCTGGATGTGACAGGATGTAAGAGTTGTGAGTGCAGCTCTGGATGTGACAGGATGTAAGTGTTGTGAATGCAGCTCTGGATGTGACAGGATGTAAGAGTTGTGAATGCAGCTCTGGATGTGACAGGATGTAAGTGTTGTGAATGCAGCTCTGGATGTGACAGGATGTAAGTGTTGTGAATGCAGCTCTGGATGTGACAGGATGTAAGAGTTGTGAGTGCAGCTCTGGATGTGACAGGATGTAAGTGTTGTGAATGCAGCTCTGGATGTGACAGGATGTAAGAGTTGTGAATGCAGCTCTGGGTGTGACAGGATGTAAGAGTTGTGAATGCAGCTCTGGATGTTACCGGATCTATGAGTTGTGAATGCAGCTCTGGGTGCTACAGGATTTAAGAGATGTGAATGCAGCTCTGGATGTGACAGGATGTAAGTGTTGTGAGTGCAGCTCTGGATGTGACAGGATGTAAGTGTTGTGAATGCAGCTCTGGATGTGACAGGATGTAAGTGTTGTGAGTGCAGCTCTGGATGTGACAGGATGTAAGTGTTGTGAATGCAGCTCTGGATGTGACAGGATGTAAGAGTTGTGAATGCAGCTCTGGATGTGACAGGATGTAAAAGATGTGAATGCAGCTCTAGATGTTACCGGATCTATGAGTTGTGAATGCAGCTCTGGATGTGACAGGATGTAAGAGTTGTGAATGCAGCTCTGGATGTGACAGGATGTATGTGTTGTGAATGCAGCTCTGGATGTGACAGGATGTAAGTGTTGTGAATGCAGCTCTGGATGTGACAGGATGTCAGAGTTGTGAGTGCAGCTCTGGATGTGACAGGATGTAAGTGTTGTGAATGCAGCTCTGGATGTGATAGGATGTAAGAGTTGTGAATGCAGCTCTGGATGTGACAGGATGTAAGAGTTGTGAATGCAGCTCTGGATGTGACAGGATGTAAGAGTTGTGAATGCAGCTCTGGATGTTACAGGATGTAAGTGTTGTGAATGCAGCTCTGGATGTGACAGGATGTAAGAGTTGTGAATGCAGCTCTGGATGTGACAGGATGTAAGTGTTGTGAATGCATCTCTGGATGTGACGGGATGTAAGTGTTGTGAATGCAGCTCTGGATGTGACAGGATGTAAGAGTTGTGAGTGCAGCTCTGGATGTGACAGGATGTAAGTGTTGTGAATGCAGCTCTGGATGTAACAGGATGTAAGAGTTGTGAATGCAGCTCTGGATGTGACAGGATGTAAGAGTTGTGAATGCAGCTCTGGATGTGACTGGATGTAAGAGTTGTGAATGCAGCTCTGGATGTGACTGGATGTAAGAGTTGTGAATGCAGCTCTGGATGTGACTGGATGTAAGAGTTGTGAATGCAGCTCTTGTCTTACATCTTGTCACATCCAGAGCTGCATTCACAACACTTACATCCTGTCACATCCAGAGCTGCATTCACAACTCATACATCCAGTCACATCCAGATCCTGTCATGTGTGATACTGCCTGCTGAGCTGTGTATCTAATCCCATCATGTGTGATACTGTCTGCTGAGCTGTGTATCTAATCCTATCCTGCGTGATTCTGCCTGCTGAGCTGTGTATCTAATCCATCATGTGTGATACTGTCTGCTGATCTGTGTATCTAATCCATCATGTGTGATACTGTCTGCTGAGCTGTGTATCTAATCCTATCCTATGTGATTCTGTCTGCTGAGTTGTGTATCTAATTCATCATGTGTGATACTGTCTGCTGAGGTATGTATCTAATCCTATTCTGTGTGATACTGTCTGCTGAGCTGTGTACCTAATCCATCATGTGTGATACTGTCTGCTGAGCTGTGTATCTAATCCATCATGTGTGATACTGTCTGCTGAGCTGTGTACCTAATCCATCATGTGTGATACTGTCTGCTGAGCTGTGTATCTAATCCTCTTATGTGATACGCACACATATAATAAAAGTATACATCCCGATGATCTCCACATTCAGGGTGTCTCACCTCTGGAGTTCGTCTGGGGTCAGCTCCGTTGTCCTCTGCTCTCCAGTGATGAGGGCGATCTCATCCTTAAGGGCTTGAATCTCTTTCTTAAGGCGCAGGATCATCTAAAAGACACCAGGAGGACACAATCTATGGCACGCATCCCGAGTGCAAAAGATCACAGCAGCACAGAGTATTTCTGGACACGAGAACACTGACCCCAGACTGGGAGTTATATATTGAAAGGAGCAGGACTGCCCCAGCAGCACAGAGTATTTCAGCAGAGTTATTCTCTTACCAGCTGGGGGTCGATCTCCTCGTTGAGAACGGCTTCGTTCTTGATAAGTGCGACTCTTTGTGCAAAGCGACAGGTGGAGATGGACTCCTGGAAGACACAGACATGGAGTAGTGGAGTTATCCGGGCCGGGGGGTTGTCACAGGTGGAGTGGAATTTAGTGACACCAATATGGACAATGAGAACTTTTTGAAGTTGGGACATTTGGAACATGTCTATCGAGAGGCACCAAATTCACCATCCAGCGTGTGCCAGGAGGATAAAAAGACCCCCATTCTTAGGGTGACGACTTGATGATTTGTAGATTTCTTACTTTCTATATCCTGTGTAACCACAAAGCCAGACGAGGGGTCTGGGAAAGCTGGGTGACCGCTGCTGAGTGGTCTGTAATGTCAGCCATATTGGATGTCACTCAGCCTTACCAGAAAACAAAAACTGAAATATGGCTGGAAAAAAGATTACCGACCAGACGTCAGAGGACATACATCCGGGGGAGGGGCTGCGTCTATTAGTGAACTCAATATACACCATTAGCAGAGCGGCCGCAGATCAGTCACAATGGAGAGTAATGGAGGTGTCAGGACGTGGAGACACAGCCGCACACCGCCAGATACACTTACATCAATGTTCCTCTTCTCTAAGGAGAGGGTGGCGATCATGGTTGTCATACAGTTCCCACCAAGGCTGTCCCTCAGCACCGAGGTCATCATGGAGTTTCTGTACGGTATGTGGGAGCGATTCTTCTCCGCCAGCGCAATAATGACCTGGAGAAGCGACAAGTGTTATACGGACAGTACAAACCCAGGACACGTCTAATATTATAAAGTGCACAAAGGATAATCTGCAGAGAAAGCAGAGAAAATTCATCACATTACTTATCCTGTATTATCCTCCAGAGCTGCACTCACTATTCTGCTGCTGCAGTCACTGTGCACATATATTACTTATCCTGTACTGATCCTGAGTTACATCCTGTATTATACTCCAGAGCTGCACTCACTATTCTGCTGGTGCAGTCACTGTGTACATACATTACTTATCCTGTACTGATCCTGAGTTACATCCTGTATTATACTCCAGAGCTGCACTCACTATTCTGCTGGTGGAGTCACTGTGTACATATATTACTTATCCTGTACTGATCCTGAGTTACATCCTGTATTATACTCCAGAGCTGCACTCACTATTCTGCTGGTGCAGTCACTGTGTACATACATTACTTATCCTGTACTGATCCTGAGTTACATCCTTTATTATACTCCAGAGCTGTACTCACTATTCTGCTGGTGCAGTCACTGTGTACATACATTACTTATCCTGTACTGATCCTGAGTTACATCCTGTATTATACTCCAGAGCTGCACTCACTATTCTGCTGGTGCAGTCACTATGTACATACATTACTTATCCTGTACTGATCCTAAGTTACATCCTGTATTATACTCCAGAGCTGCACTCACTATTCTGCTGGTGGAGTCACTGTGTACATACATTACTTATCCTGTACTGATCCTGAGTTACATCCTGTATTATACTCCAGAGCTGCACTCACTATTCTGCTGGTGCAGTCACTGAGTACATACATTACTTATCCTGTACTGATCCTGAGTTACATCCTGTATTATACTCCAGAGCTGCACTCACTATTCTGCTGGTACAGTCACTGTGTTCATACATTACTTATCCTGTACTGATCCTGAGTTACATCCTGTATTATACTCCAGAGCTGCACTCACTATTCTGCTGGTGGAGTCACTGTGTACATACATTACTTATCCTGTACTGATCCTGAGTTACATCCTGTATTATACTCCAGAGCTGCACTCTCTATTCTGCTGGTGCAGTCACTGTACATACATTACTTATCCTGTACTGATCCTGAGTTACATCCTGTATTACACTGCAGAGCTGCACTCACTATTCTGCTGGTGCAGTCACTGTGTACATACATTACTTATCCTGTACTGATCCTGAGTTACATCCTGCATTATATTCCAGAGCAGCACTCACTATTCTGCTGGTGCAGTCACTGTGTACATACATTACTTATCCTGTACTGATCTTGAGTTACATCCTGTATTATACTCCAGAGCTGCACTCACTATTCTGCTGGTGGAGTCACTGTGTACATACATTACTTATCCTGTACTGATCCTGAGTTACATCCTGTATTATACTCCAGAGCTGCACTCACTATTCTGCTGGTGCAGTCACTGTGTACATACATTACTTATCCTGTACTGATCCTGAGTTACATCCTGTATTACACTGCAGAGCTGCACTCACTATTCTGCTGGTGCAGTCACTGTGTACATACATTACTTATCCTGTACTGATCCTGAGTTACATCCTGCATTATATTCCAGAGCAGCACTCACTATTCTGCTGGTGCAGTCACTGTGTACATACATTACTTATCCTGTACTGATCTTGAGTTACATCCTGTATTATACTCCAGAGCTGCACTCACTATTCTGCTGGTGGAGTCACTGTGTACATACATTACTTATCCTGTACTGATCCTGAGTTACATCCTGTATTATACTCCAGAGCTGCACTCACTATTCTGCTGGTGCAGTCACTGTGTACATACATTACTTATCCTGTACTGATCCTGAGTTACATCCTGTATTATACTCCAGAGCTGCACTCACTATTCTGCTGGTGCAGTCACTGTGTACATACATTACTTATCCTGTACTGATCCTGAGTTACATCCTGTATTATACTCCAGAGCTGCACTCACTATTCTGCTGCAGCAGTCACTGTGTACATACATTACTTATCCTGTACTGATCCTGAGTTACATCCTGTATTATACTCCAGAGCTGCACTCACTATTCTGCTGGTGCAGTCACTGTGTACATACATTACTTCTCCTGTACTGATCCTGAGTTACATCCTGTATTATACTCCAGAGCTGCACTCACTATTCTGCTGGTGCAGTCACTGTGTACATACATTACTTATCCTGTACTGATCCTCAGTTACATCCTGTATTATACTCCAGAGCTGCACTCACTATTCTGCTGGTGCAGTCACTGTGTACATACATTACTTATCCTGTACTGATCCTGAGTTACATCCTGTATTATACTCCAGAGCTGCACTCACTATTCTGCTGGTGCAGTCACTGTGTACATACATTACTTATCCTGTACTGATCCTGAGTTACATCCTGTATTATACTCCAGAGCTGCACTCACTATTCTGCTGGTGCAGTCACTGTGTACATACATTACTTATCCTGTACTGATCCTGAGTTACATCCTGTATTATACTCCAGAGCTGCACTCACTATTCTGCTGGTGCAGTCACTGTGTACATACATTACTTATCCTGTACTGATCCTGAGTTACATCCTGTATTATACTCCAGAGCTGCACTCACTATTCTGCTGGTGCAGTCACTGTGTACATACATTACTTATCCTGTACTGATCCTGAGTTACATCCTGTATTATACTCCAGAGCTGCACTCACTATTCTGCTGGTGCAGTCACTGTGTACATACATTACTTATCCTGTACTGATCCTGAGTTACATCCTGTATTATACTCCAGAGCTGCACTCACTATTCTGCTGGTGCAGTCACTGTGTACATACATTACTTATCCTGTACTGATCCTGAGTTACATCCTGTATTATACTCCAGAGCTGCACTCACTATTCTGCTGGTGCAGTCACTGTGTACATACATTACTTATCCTGTACTGATCCTGAGTTACATCCTGTATTATACTCCAGAGCTGCACTCACAACCAGAGATGGTGGAATGGTGTGGTGTCAGTAGACAGATATTCCAATGTTAGTTAAAGGGAACCTGTCACCTCCGAAACACCCCCTGAACTAGAGTAAGTGTTGTATAGTGTAAGTGATGCTGAATCCGGTTATATAAGTTTTATCTTCATACTCACTTCCATTCCGACGCTGTGCTCCCATAAACCTGCAGTAAAATGCACTCAGTGGACTCTTCTTTGAGTCCTCTCCATTATGTGAGTGAGCACCGGAGTCCACTGAGTGCATTTTTGCAGGTTTGTGGGAGCACAGCATCAGAATAGAAGTGAGTATGAAGATAAAACTTACATATTCGGATTCAGCATCACTTACACTATACAACGCTTACTCTAGTTCAGGGGGTGTTCCGGAGATGACAGGTTCCCTTTAAGTACATTTTTTATGGTATCAGTTTCTCAGTATTCAGGAGCTCTGCTTGCTGTCATTGGATTACTCAGTGGAAGACAGAACCAGCATTGAATGGAAGTCACTAAGAAAAATAATGGAGAACTGGGAGGTTCAGAGGAGCGCGGTGGGAATGTCATCAGAGGTTTCCAGCCCAGGGCCCGGCGGTGGAGGCACTGTGGCCCCGAACCCTCTGGTCACGAGGAGGTCTTATATTAGTATCAGGGGGAGGGGGTGTACTCAGTAATGAGACCCCGGAGGGTCCGCAGTGAGCCTGATACATGAAGGCCCTGTGTCCTGTCAGCCTGTCTCCTGCTCATCTGCTCTGTATCTAATCCGCCCACTGGATCCGCTATCCCTGAGCCTGGATCCGGACCTGTGGGTGTTCAACCGCTACAAACAATAAAGGCTTGTAATCCCCGGCAAGACCTGAGCCAATAGAGGAGGCGCCGCCAGCAATCACCGCGCAGGTCAGCGACCTTCTAATAGACAAGGGGCAGATCAGGGGCAGTGCTGATGTGTGTACGGTTATATCTGCTGATGTGTGTACGGTTATATCTGCTGATGTGTGTACGGTTATACCTGCTGATGAGTGTACGGTTATATCTGCTGATGTGTGTACGGTTATACCTGCTGATGTGTGTACGGTTATATCTGCTGATGTGTGTACGGTTATACCTGCTGATGTGTGTACGGTTATATCTGCTGATGTGTGTACGGTTATACCTGCTGATGTGTACGTTATACTGCTGTGTGTGTACGGTTATATCTGCTGATGTGTGTACGGTTATACCTGCTGATGTGTGTACGGTATGCTGATGTGTGTACGGTATATCTGATGTGTGTACGGTTATATCTGCTGATGTGTGTACGGTTATACGCTGATGTGTGTTACGGTTATATCTGCTGATGTGTGTACGGTTATATCTGCTGATGTGTGTACGGTTATATCTGCTGATGTGTGTACGTTATACTGCTGTGTGTACGGTGTATGTGTACCTGCTGATGTGTGTACGGTTATACCTGCTGATGTGTGTACGGCTATATATACTGCTGATGTGTGTACGTTATTATCTGCTGATGTGTGTACGATATATCCTGCTGATGTGTGTACGGTTATACCTGCTGATGTGTGTACGGTTATATCCTGATGTGTGTACGGTTATATCTGCTGATGTGTGTACGGTTATATCTGCTGATGTGTGTGTGTGTACGGTTATATCTGCTGATGTGTGTACGGTTATATCTGCTGATGTGTTGTAACGGTTATACCTGCTGATGTGTGTACGGTTATATGCTTGATGTGTGTACGGTTATATCTGCTGATGTGTGTACGGTTATACCGCTGATGAGTGTACGTTATACTGCTGATGTGTGTACGGTTATATCTGCTGATGTGTGTACGGTTATACCTGCTTATGTGTGTGTACGGTTATATCTGCTGATGTGTGTACGGTTATATCTGCTGATGTGTGTACGGTTATATCTGCTGATGTGTACGGTTATATCTGCTGATGGTGTGTACGGTTATATCTGCTGATGTGTGTGTACGGTTATACGCTGCTGATGTGTGTACGGTTATACCTGCTGATGTGTGTTACGGTTATACCTGCTGATGTGTGTACGGTTATACCTGCGATGTGTGTGTACGGTTTATACCTGCTGATGTGTGTACTTATATATCTGTGGTGTACGGTTATATCTGCTGATGTGTGTACGGTTATTACCTGATGTGATGTACGGTTATACCTGCTGATGTGTGTACGGTTATATCTGCTGCTGATGTGTGTGTTACGGTTGTACGGTTATATCTTGCTGATGTGTGTACGGTTATATCTGCTGATGTGTGTACGGTTATATCTGCTGATGTGTGTATGTGTGTTACGGTTTATACCTGCTGATGTGTGTATATCGGTTATATCTGCTGATGTGTGTTACGGTTGTACGGTATACCTGCTTGATGTGTGTACGGTTATATCTGCTGATGTGTGTACGGTTATATCTGCTGATGTGTGTGTACGGATTATATCTGCTGATGTGTGTACGGTTATATTCTGCTGATGTGTGTACGGTTATATCTGCTGATGTGTGTACGGTTATATCATGCTGATGTGTGTACGGTTATACCTGCTGATGTGTTACGGTTATACCTGCTGATGTGTGTACGGTTATACCTGCTGATGTGTGTACGGTCTATACCTGCTGATGAGTGTACGGTTATATCTGTGTGTACGGTTATATCTGCTGATGTGTGTACGGTTATACCTGCTGATGTGTGTACGGTTATACCTGCTGATGTGTGTACGGTTATATCTGCTGATGTGTGTACGGTTATATCTGCTGATGTGTGTACGGTTATATCTGCTGATGTGTGTACGGTTATATCTGCTGATGTGTGTACGGTTATACCTGCTGATGTGTGTACGGTTATATCTGCTGATGTGTGTACGGTTATATCTGCTGATGTGTGTACGGTTATATCTGCTGATGTGTGTACGGTTATATCTGCTGATGTGTGTACGGTTATATCTGCTGATGTGTGTACGGTTATACCTGCTGATGTGTGTACGGTTATACCTGCTGATGTGTGTACGGTTATACCTGCTGATGTGTGTACGGTTATATCTGCTGATGTGTGTACGGTTATATCTGCTGATGTGTACGGTTATATCTGCTGATGTGTGTACGGTTATATCTGCTGACGTGTGTACGGTTATACATGCTGATGTGTGTACGGTTATATCTGCTGATGAGTGTACGGTTATATCTGCTGATGTGTGTACGGTTATATCTGCTGATGTGTGTACGGTTATATCTGCTGATGTGTGTACGGTTATATCTGCTGATGTGTGTACGGTTATATCTGCTGATGTGTGTACGGTTATACCTCCACACATCATGTATGTCGCAGGGTCTCGCCCATCCTGGGTGACGCTCACCTGCTCCAGGTAGTGCAGGGACAGATTGATGTACTTGGCCTCCGTCAGCAGCTGCCCCCCGACTCCGGTCTTGGATACCCGCTCAGATCCCGCCAGGTCTACCAGGTGCAGCTTGGAGCGGCAGACGGTGGCGGAGCCGGGCTCTTTGCTGGAGATGTGTATGGTGAAGATACAGTGCGAGCGGGTGGACGCCTGGTTCATCGGGGTCTAAAGAGACAGAAGGAGAGCGGCGGTCAGGTAGAGCACAACAGAAAGGATCTGCAGCTCTCTAATATACTCTGAGCATCAAATCCTCAACATTACAAGATCTGTGCTTGCTGCCAATGAATGGAAACATTAGGATTTACATCCACAGACTGGAATTCTCTCACTGATCTTCTATCAATCTGCGTAATCTAATCTAATCTAATATAGTCCAATATTTCCATTCACTGGCAGTAAGGATTGACTTCTATGGAGAGGATACAGCATGAATACAGACAATAGCGGACATTGACATAGTAACAAACCCTCAGCTTTATAAGCAAAACTACCCTGAGAACCCACTCTGACCTCAAAACTTCTCAGAGCAGAGGGTTTGTTACAAATGTATCGATCCATATATAAAGAACCTGGAGAAAGTTATCTACACTGATACATTGTAGCAAAGTATCAGCACAACAAGGGGATTCGTTACATTTGTATCCGGACAAGACAACCCTCTGTAATATAGACAGTCTGGACTCTTGTGACCTGCACTGATACACTGTAACAAACTGCCGATGTGTTTTGACAACACAGGATTGTTCAGACTGGATACAATTGTTACAGACCCTCAGCTGTGAGGAATTGTAGGTCAGCAAGAGCCTTTGTTCTCTTTCACTGTCAGCAAGCAGAGCTCTTTACAATGGTGAGGAGTCTATGAGACCCCAGTAGTGCAGCTCTACAGACGGCTGGGACAGAAAAGATTTATAGGCCGCCGTCAGGTAAACATTCCTGGCAGTAAAGCGGAACGCAGTAAATATTTATAGACAGAAGGGGCTTCTTCATAAACATTTACACTGGGGGGGGGAGGGGCGAGGACGTCAGCCGCGACCCAGCGGCAGGAATAACGGGGGCAGCTCACGCTCCCCAAGATATAATAACAACCGCGTAACCGTTATAAATCACTACGCTAATAAAGTAGTCATGTGACCAGCAGAGAGGACACGACGCCCCCAGCAGGAGATTTACTGCCTCCATCCAGCAATTATCCAAACTGTGAGAAGAAGGCGACCCCTGTCCATGTGTCCGATGGCGTCTCCTCTCCTCTGCAGGTCACTGCTGGTACGGCTCCGAGGCTTCACATTTGGTAGACATTACAGTGGACGTCTCTGCTGCGATTGACGCCACCGGTCCGACATAGAGGATCCCCCCATACGTATCATCTAAGGACTGGGGAGCCTCGAAAAATGGTGGTGGGGGGGGGGGATAAATAAATCAGACATGTGCTGGTGCGAGGAGACGGCGGCGCTGGTGGTGGCGGCACATGGTCATTATTAAGAAGCAGAAGAGTCTTCAAGTAGAACCACTTCAAACAGCGCTGACTCTGCGGCGACTGCCTGACAATGCTGCAACAAGAGGGAGAAGCCTCTGATCTCTCATCACACTACATGTGCTACACATACACGGTCCCCCCCCCGCTGATCACGTGGAACAATCCAAAGCGATGACCTCATCGGCGGCCGATCACGTGGCTCACAGACCAAACGCACATGTAGCAATGTAAGTTGGGGGCCCGGGAACGGAGCCCGCTGGAGCGTCGTATGAACACAACCTGCAGGGGTCTGTCAGCAGTTCTGACCATGCTAAACTGCTGGCAGCCTGAGTAGGTGTCGGGGAGAGCAGGACAAACATACCTTTTGTGTAGCTTTACTCATCAGGAGTAGTGTGAAGATGATGTTTTATTCTGCTATATTCTGCTCCTGTAAGTGCCTAGGAGGTGGAGCTTCATTGTAAAGTGCCCTCTGCATAGAGCGAGTTCACAGCCCCTCCCCTCTGCTCTAGTGACAGCTCTGGTGGTCTCCTGTTAGTCTGATACAGCTGTCACTCAGCAGAGGGGAAACAGCTTACTGCAGAGCACTTTACAGGGGCAGAATAAAACTTCATATTCTCACTACTTCTCATAATAAAAGCTCAACAAAAGGTAAGTCCTCTCCAATCCCCACCTAGTGCTGTCAGCAGCTTAGCATGGTCAAAGCTGCTGCCAGATTCCCTTTAAGGGCATGGTTTTCCTTAAGGTTCTCTGATAATCCAGCACCGGTCCGCTCCATTGTGACTGGTAGGATGAAAACATGGGATACAACAGAACCTGTCGACGGTAAGTATGCTGCATCTGGGGCTACAACTTCCAGGGGCTCTGGGACGTGATCCTCCACACTGAGGGGCTGTCCAGCGCCTGGACCTGAATACTTTTGCAATTGTATGTAATTAAAAATGTAGTATAGCCACTGATCTAGTCAATAAAATCTGTACAGCGCCATCTTCTGATTCTTCTTTCCCTCTCCTTTTTCTCTCTGTCCACCTCACTGAGGTGGTCGCACATGCTCAGCTCTATTCTTCATCTAATGTCTGTTTTATATTTTTAGGTGACGCTATGCCGGGTTCATCCTAAGGCCATCTTGAGAAAATCTGCCCTCCCGTCTCATAAATATTCATCCATTAGTACCAGGGGTCGTGTCCTTTCTGCAGCTCTCTCTTTATCAACCCTTCAGAAATGTGGTGGTGGGTTCTCCAGAACACTGCGGAAAACCCATAGAATGTATGTAAGACCCCCGTACAGACGTCTAGACCAGGGGGACTGCGGTATGTATCCAGACCAGGGGCCCCAACCGTCCGGACCCCCATACATACACTGGATTAGGCACTCACTGTCTCTGTCATTACACCTATGAAGTGTCTGCCTGCCGGGGCCCGATACACAGGGTCCTGACGCTGCAGCCATGCCTGGCAGTAAAGCGACCACGGGAGGGGTATATACATTATTTGTCTGGTTTATGGAATTTGCATTAAAGGGGTTGTTTGGGGTTCAGAGCTGAACCCGGACATACCCTTATATTCACCCAGGCAGCCCGCCTGAACAGGGCATTGGAGCATCTCATGCTCCGATGCCCTCCCTTGCCCTGTGCTGGATCGCGCAGGGCAAGGACTCTTTTGTTTACATAACACACTGCCGGGCGGAGGCTTCCGCCTGGCAGTGAGTTCGGTGACGTCACCGGCTGTAATGAGCCGGCTTTAGCGCTGCCCTAGCCGTTTTACTGGCTAGGGCAGCGCTAAAGCCCGCCCATCAGCGCCGGTGACATCACCTGGCTCACTGCCGGGCGGAAGCCTCCGCCTGGCAGAGCCCGGTACGTCACCGGAACCGGGCTAAATGCCTTTGAGATGCTGCGATGCCCTGTTCAGGCGGGCTGCCTGGGTGAATTTAAAGGTATGTCCGGGATCAGCTCTGAACCCAGACAACCCCTTTAAAGAAGAACTCCCGCAAACTTTTTTATTCTCTGACCTGTTAGAAAGGTGCATGATGTAATCTGTAGTGAATGCAATATTCTTACCAGTGACTGTATCTGTGAGCTATTCCCTCTCTTCTAAGTGTAGCTGGGTCATGTGACCCAGGACAGGAAGCCAGTCACTGCTCTATTCATTCCTATGAGACTCAGAGCGTGGCTCCCATAGGAATACATAGAGAATTAGATTTCCTGTCCACACATAAGATGCTGTGTGAGTTGGTGAGTCTGATTGCTGGTCACATGACACAGATGAGAAACATCAGGGAGATATAACTCACAAATACAGACACTGGTAAGAAAATGTAATTCACTACAGATTACATTATGTACATTTCTAGCAGGACATGGAATACATTTTTTGGCGGGAGTTCTTCTTTAAGGGTTTGGTCCAAAGTCTCAATTAATTTTAGGGGCCTGTCCTGGGGTCTGAATTTATTTTATGGGCCTGGTCTGTGGTCTGTTTAATTTTAGGGTGCTAGGCTAGGGTATATTTAATTATAAGGGTCTGGTCTAGGGTCCGAATTAATTTGAGGAGTCTGATCTAGGTCCTGAATTAATATTGGGTTCCTAGGGTCTGTTTCATTTTATGGGTCTTGTTTGGTGTCTGATCAATATTAAGGATCTGCCTTCAGTCTAAAACATTTCAGGGGTGTAAATTAATTTAGGGGTCTGATCTGAGGAGTGAATGAGGATAGGGGTCTGGTCTGGGGTCTGGTATAAGTTCAGGGGTGTAAAATAATTTACCGGTCTGGTCTGAGGTGTGAATGAGGATAGGGGTCTGGTCTGAGGTGTGAATGAGGATAGGGGTCTGGTCTGAGGTGTGAATGAGGATAGGGTCTGGTCTGAGGTGTGAATGAGGATAGGGGTCTGGTTCTGGGTCTGGTATACCTTCAGGGGTGTAAAGTAATTTAGGGGTCTGGTCTGAGGTGTGAATGAGTATAGGGGTCTGGTCTGGGGTCTGGTATAAGTTCAGGGGTGTAAAGTAATTTAAGGGTTTGGTCTGAGGTGTGAATGAGTATAGGGGGCCTGGTCTGGAGTCTGGTATAAGTTCAGGGGTGTAAAGTAATTACCGGTCTGGTCTGAGGTGTGAATGAGGATAGGGGTCTGGTCTGGGGTCTGGTATAAGTTCAGGGGTGTAAAGTAATTTTACCGGTCTGGTCTGAGAAGTGAATGAGTATAGGGGTCTGGTCTGAGGTGTGAATGAGGATAGGGGTCTGGTCTGGGGTCTGGTATACCTTCAGGGGTGTAAAGTAATTTAGGGGTCTGGTCTGAGGTGTGAATGAGTATAGGGGTCTGGTCTGGGGTCTGGTATAAGTTCAGGGGTGTAAAGTAATTTAAGGGTTTGGTCTGAGGTGTGAATGAGTATAGGGGGCCTGGTCTGGAGTCTGGTATAAGTTCAGGGGTGTAAAGTAATTTACCGGTCTGGTCTGAGGTGTGAATGAGGATAGGGTCTGGTCTGGGGTCTGGTATAAGTTCAGGGGTGTAAAGTAATTTACCGGTCTGGTCTGAGGTGTGAATGAGTATAGGGGTCTGGTCTGGGGTCTGGTATAAGTTCAGGGGTGTAAAGTAATTTACCGGTCTGGTCTGAGGTGTGAATGAGGAATAGGGGTCTGGTCTGAGGTGTGAATGAGGATAGGGGTCTGGTCTGGGGTCTGGTATAACCTTCAGGGGTGTAAAGTAAATTTAGGGGTCTGGTCTGAGGTGTGAATGAGTATAGGGGTCTGGTCTGGGGTCTGGTATAAGTTCAGGGGTGTAAAGTAATTTAAGGGTTTGGTCTGAGGTGTGAATGAGTATAGGGGGCCTGGTCTGGAGTCTGGTATAAAGTTCAGGGGTGTAAAGTAATTTACCGGTCTGGTCTGAGGTGTGAATGAGGATAGGGGTCTGGTCTGGGTCTGGTATATAGTTCAGGGGGTGTAAAGTAATTTAAGGGTTTGGTCTGAGGTGTGAATGAGTATAGGGGGCCTGGTCTGGAGTCTGGTATAAGTTCAGGGGTGTAAAGTAATTTACCGGTCTGGTCTGAGGTGTGAATGAGGATAGGGGTCTGGTCTGGGTCTGGTATAAGTTCAGGGGTGTAAAGTAATTTACCGGTCTGGTCTGAGGTGTGAATGAGGATAGGGGTCTGGTCTGAGGTGTGAATGAGGATAGGGGTCTGGTCTGGGGTCTGGTATACCTTCAGGGGTGTAAAGTAATTTAGGGGTCTGGTCTGAGGTGTGAATGAGTATAGGGGTCTGGTCTGGGGTCTGGTATAAGTTCAGGGGTGTAAAGTAATTTAAGGGTTTGGTCTGAGGTGTGAATGAGTATAGGGGGCCTGGTCTGGAGTCTGGTATAAGTTCAGGGGTGTAAAAGTAATTACCGGTCTGGTCTGAGGTGTGGAATGAGGATAGGGGTCTGGTCTGGGGTCTGGTATAAGTTCAGGGGTGTAAAGTAATTTACCGGTCTGGTCTGAGAAGTGAATGAGTATAGGGGTCTGGTCTGAGGTGTGAATGAGGATAGGGGTCTGGTCTGGGGTCTGGTATACCTTCAGGGGTGTAAAGTAATTTAGGGGTCTGGTCTGAGGTGTGAATGAGTATAGGGGTCTGGTCTGGGGTCTGGTATAAGTTCAGGGGTGTAAAGTAATTTAAGGGTTTGGTTCTGAAGGTGTGAATGAGTATAGGGGGCCTGGTCTGGAGTCTGGTATAAGTTCAGGGGTGTAAAGTAATTACCGGTCTGGTCTGAGGTGTGAATGAGGATAGGGTCTGGTCTGGGGTCTGGTATAAGTTCAGGGGTGTAAAGTAATTTACCGGTCTGGTCTGAGGTGTGAATAGGATAGGGGTCTGGTTGGGGTCTGGTATAGTTCAGGGGTGTAAGTAATTAAGGTCTGGTCTGAGGTGTGAATAGAGATAGGGTCTGGTCTGAGGTGTGAATGAGGATAGGGTCTGGTCTGGGGTCTGGTATAAGTTCAGGGGTGTAAAGTAATTTAAGGGTTTGGTCTGAGGTGTGAATGAGTATAGGGGCTGGTCTGGAGTCTGGTATAAGTTCAGGGGTGTAAAGTAATTTACCGTCTGGTCGAGGTGTGAATGAGGATAGGGGTCTGGTCTGGGTCTGGTATAAGTTCAGGGGGTGTAAAGTAATTTACCGGGTCTGGTCTGAGGTGTTGAATGAGGATAGGGGTCTGGTCTGGGGTCTGGTATAATTCAGGGGTGTAAAGTAATTTACCGGGTGGTCTGAGGTGTGAATGAGTATAGGGGTCTGGTCTGGAAGTCTGGTATAGTTCAGGGGTGTAAAGTATTTACCGGTCTGGTCTGAGGTGTGAATGAGTATAGGGGTCTGGTCTGGGGTCTGGTATAAGTTCAGGGGTGTAAAGTAATTTTTAATTTGGTCTGAAGGTGTGAATGAGGATAGGGGTCTGGTCTGGGGTCTGGTATAAGTTCAGGGGTGTAAAGTAATTTAGGTCTGGTCTGAGGTGTGAATGAGGATAGGGGTCTGGTCTGGGTCTGGTATAAGTTCAGGGGTGTAAAGTAATTTAAGGGTTTGGGTCTGAGGTGTGAATGAGTATAGGGGCCTGGTCTGGAGTCTGGTATAAGTTCAGGGGTGTAAAGTAATTTACCGGTCTGGTCTGAGGTGTGAATGAGGATAGGGGTTGGTCTGGGGTTCTGGTATAAGTTCAGGGGTGTAAAGTAATTTACCGGCTGGTCTGAGGTGTGAATGAGGATAGGGGTCTGGTCTGGGTTGTGAATAGTATTAGGGGTCTGAGTTGGGGGTCGGTCTAGGTGGTGAAAGTAATTTACGGGTCTGGTCTGAGGTGTGAAATGAGTATAGGGGTCTGGTCTGGGGTCTGGTATAAGTTCAGGGGTGTAAAGTAATTTAAGGGTTTGGTCTGAGGTGTGAATGAGTATAGGGGGCCTGGTCTGGAGTATGGTATAAGTTCAGGGGTGTAAAGTAATTTAGGTCTGGTCTGAGGTGTGAATGAGGATAGGGGTCTGGTCTGGTGTCTGGTATAAGTTCAGGGGTGTAAAGTAATTTTAGGGGTTCTGGTCTGAGGTGTGAATGAGGATAGGGGCCTGGTCTGGAGTCTGGTATAAGTTCAGGGGTGTAAAGTAAATTTAGGGTCTGGTCTGAGGTGTGAATGAGTATAGGGGTCTGGTCTGGGGTCTGGTAAGTTCAGGGGTGTAAAGTAATTTAGGGTTGGTCTGAGGTGTGAATGAGGATAGGGGGCCTGGTCTGGGTCTGGTATAAGTTCAGGGGTGTAAAGTAATTTACCGGTCTGGGTCTGAGGTTGAGGTGAAATGAGGATAGGGGTCTGGTCTGGGGTCTGGTATAGTTCAGGGGTGTAAAGTAATTTAACCGGTCTGGTCTGAGGTGTGAATGAGTATAGGGGTCTGGTCTGAGGTGTGAATGAGGATAGGGGTCTGGTCTGGGGTCTGGTATAAGTTAGGGGTGTAAAGTAATTTAGGGGTCTGGTCTGAGGTGTGAATGAGTATAGGGGGTC
>ONZH01007190.1:0-26655 GCA_900303285.1 Rhinella marina
CTCACCTCTTGGGCCTCCACAAAATGTTTAAGAGGTCTCACCTCTTGGGCCTCCACAAATTTTTAAGAGGTCTCACCTCTTGGGCCTCCACATAATTTTTAAGAGGTCTCACCTCTTGGGCCTCCACATAATTTTTAAGAGGTCTCACCTCTTGGGCCTCCACAAAATGTTTAAGGTCTCACCTCTTGGGCCTCCACAATTTAAGAGGTCTCACCTCTTGGGCCTCCACAAAATGTTTAAGAGGTCTCACCTCTTGGGCCTCCACAAAATGTTTAAGAGGTCTCACCTCTTGGGCCTCCACAAAATTTTTAAGAGGTCTCACCTCTTGGGCCTCCACATAATTTTTAAGAGAGGTCTCACCTCTTGGGCCTCCACATAATTTTTAAGAGGTCTCACCTCTTGGGCCTCCACAAAATGTTTAAGAGGTCTCACCTCTTGGGCCTCCACAAAATGTTTAAGAGGTCTCACCTCTTGGGCCTCCACAAAATGTTTTAAGAGGTCTCACCTCTTGGGCCTCCACATAATTTTAAGAGGTCTCACCTCTTGGGCCTCCACAAAATTTTAAGAAGGTCTCACCTCTTGGGCCTCAAATTTTTTAAGGGTCTCACCTCTTGCACCTCTTGGCCTCCACAAAATGTTTAAGAGGTCTCACCTCTTGGGCCTCCACAAAATGTTTAAGAGGTCTCACCTCTTGGGCCTCCACAAAATGTTTAAGAGGTCTCACCTCTTGGGCCTCCACAAAATTTTAAGAGGTCTCACCTCTTGGGCCTCCACATAATTTTTAAAGGTCTCACCTCTTGGCCTCCACCTCACCTCTTGGGCCTCCACAAAATGTTTAAGAGGTCTCACCTCTTGGGCCTCCACAAATTTTTAAGAGGTCTCACCTCTTGGGCCTCCACAAAATTTTTAAGAGGTCTCACCTCTTGGGCCTCCACAAAATGTTTAAGAGGTCTCACCTCTTGGGCCTCCACAAAATGTTTAAGAGGGTCTCACCTCTTGGGCCTCCACAAAATTTTTAAGAGGTCTCACCTCTTGGGCCTCCACAAAATTTTAACAGGTCTCACCTCTTGGGCCTCCACAAAAATTTTTAACAGGTCTCACCTCTTGGGCCTCCACATAATTTTTAAGGTCTCACCTCTTGGGCCTCCACAAAATTTTTAACAGGTCTCACCTCTTGGGCCTCCACAAAATTTTTTAACAGGTCTCACCTCTTGGGCCTCCACATAATTTTTAAGGTCTCACCTCTTGGGCCTCCACAAAATTTTTAACAGGTCTCACCTCTTGGGCCTCCACAAATTTTAAAGGTCTCACCTCTTGGGCCTCACATAATTTTAAGGGTCTCACCTCTTGGGCCTCCACATAATTTTTAAGAGGTCTCACCTCTTGGGCCTCCACAAAATTTTAAGGTCTCACCTCTTGGGCCTCCACATAATTTTTAAGAGGTCTCACCTCTTGGGCCTCCACAAATTTTAAGAGGTCTCACCTCTTTAGCCTCCACACAATTTTTGAGACGTCTCACCTCTTGGGCCTGCACAAATTTTCCATGAGCCTCTGGCCAGCCCACGGCCTCTCCTGCCTTTTGCGGTCCTACGCATCCTCAACATCCCCACTGCTTTACCTGCTAGACATGACACTGGGCCAGGTCGGGTCACTTACATCTCAAGCGCCAACAATTTGGGCATTTTAAGGCTTCTGCATGTGTTTGAGAGTTGTTTTTACATTTTAAAGAAGACATGTCTGACCACATCTCACACACACACACAATGACAATTAGGGGTGGGGTCTATTTGCTTTCCCCCTTGCCTATGCCATCTGTGGTTGTCATAGCAACGTGATTTTAAGGGATGCAGAATTTCATCTTCTTTTTTGTCTAGTTTGGCTTGGGGTCCATGGCAATGTAGAGGAAAGAAGGTTTCTTGTATGGTCTCACTTTACAGAAGGTTATATTGACTTTGAGTGTATTGTTGAGAGGCTGTGATAGTGGCGTAATAGTGCGACTTGGGCGCGTTATATGCACCCAGACATGCTTCCCCTGCTGTCCCAGTTGCATTCCAGCAGTGTTGGCATCCTTTTCTGAGGTTTCAGGGTGGACTTGGTGACCTCCAAGTGGTCGAATTGAGATTTCCAAGTGGCGAGCATTTTTTTCCCATAGACTTTAATGGGATTCGATAATCGGTCGAATAGTCGAATTTCGCGGTCTATTC
The DNA here is from genome assembly GCA_900303285.1 of Rhinella marina. Classification (NCBI taxonomy): domain Eukaryota; kingdom Metazoa; phylum Chordata; class Amphibia; order Anura; family Bufonidae; genus Rhinella; species Rhinella marina. Next base: position 2,205 of record ONZH01007190.1, read on the forward strand.
GAATCGAATTTCGAACTTTCGAATATTTCACTACTCGCTCATCTCTAGTTTTTAAGGTGACTGCACTGTTTACAAACACTTTTCTTACTAAAGTGTCATGGGCTACAACAAATGCAAAGTCTGCCGTCAACCCTTACATGGTCCTGTGCTAGGAGTAGCATCACCATATAAATCTCAGTGAAAACATGTAATCTTGGTTTGTTAAGTCTAATAGATATAGATGTTAAAGGGGTTATCCCATGACTAATTTAAAAAATGAAAATCAGACATCATGACAGTCTCTCTCTAACAAAGCTACAACCAGACCTGTACCTCGCATGGATCCAGAGATTTCCCCATTCATTGCTCTGCTAGATTTATATCAAGCTGACAGCTCAAGGGGAGTGTCTTTTCTGCTGCAGCTAAGGGGGTGTGTCCATGCTGTTCTTGAAAAAAAAACTGTAGAATATTTTTCATGGGACACCTCTTTTAGGGCTCATGCACACGACTGTATGTATTTTGCGGTCTGCAAAAAAAAGATCTGCAAAAAATACAGGTGCATATTTTGTTGAACAGATCACCTGGCCTCTAATAGAACAGTCATATCCTTGTCCATAATGTGGATAATAATAGGACATGTTTTATCTTTTTGCAGAACGGACATACGGAAAACGGAATACACATGGAGTAACATGCTTTTTTTGTGGACCCATTGAAATAAATGGTTCCGCAGACGGTCAACAAGAAAAACGGAAGAGACACGGAAAGGAAATACATTTGTGTGCATGTGCCCTTAATGGTATAGACTTTTCACTGATGACCTATCCTCTGAATAGGTCATCAATATCTGTTTAGTGGAGGTCTGACACCCGGGACCCCTGTCCATTAGCTGTTTGAGAAGGCACTGGTGCGGTAGCGCGGTGGCCTTCTCTGGTCACCAAGTACTGTGATGTCCATTTGATGGTGGCTGTGCTTGGTATCGCAGCTCTACCCCATTGACTTTAATGGGGCTGAGTTGTGCCTAGGCCATCTGAATGATGAACGTGATGTCACATGGCCTAGGGAAAGCCGGGAGAAGGTGCCTTCTCAAACAACTGATCATCAGGGTATCAGGCATCGGACCCCCACTGATCAGATACTGATGACCTGTCCAGAGAATAGGTCTTCATTAGAGATGAGCGAATCATCAAAGATTCGCTTTGGCGAATATTCGCCTAATTTTAAAAAAAATTTTGCCTTGGATAAGATTCAATTCAGTCCAAGTTGCGTTAAAAAATATTTGTGTTCTGTGAACATTCCTGTGAATACGTACGCATGAGTGTACAAAGTGCGTACGAAGCTTTAGCGTATTATTGTCTAGGCCAGCACAAATAACGAACATACAGTAAAAGTACTCTACTTTACTGAATATGTATGCATAAGCGTGCAAATTATCAGATGCGTAGCATTAGCGTACAAATTATATGATGTGTATGTAGCGTTAGCGTACAAAGATTTAAGAAGATTCTTACGAAGTGAATCTGAAAAGATTAGGGTTCGCTTCGGTGTAGGAAATAATGAAGATTCGTAACGAATCTACGAAGCAGCGAATAGATTCGCTCATCTCTAGTCTTCATTAGAAAAGTCTTGCAAAACTCCTATAATACAATCTCAGCACCATAATTGACTTATAACAAACGGAATAATCTTTGCTGTCAGTAAATAAGAGTTATACTTCCTATCAGAGTTGTGATGATTCTGCACTTGGCACTCCAAATATTAAATACACATGTAACATTGCCAAATTATTTGAAAATGCTGAGTCTCATTTGCATATATAAAAATATCATTTTTCTCAGCAATGTGGGCACATATGAACATGGGACCAACACAGATGCCTTCAACTGCCAAGTGCACTTGTAACAGGTCAGCCAGTTTTTTAGGTACAAATCTAATGACAGATGTCCTTTAAAAACATCCTCCACTTAATGAAAAACAAAAGCAAAAAAACTCACACATTTCTATGGGAGGCACACAATATTTATTTATTTATTTATTTATTTATATATTATTTATTGTTAAGGGGGACTATGAGATCTGTGCATGTCTCTGATCACAGAGACTAGAAAATATGCTCCGGAATGTTATTTCATGAGGAATACTAGCTAATACTAGTATTTACTAAAATAGACATTATTTGGAAATAATGTGCAACTAGATTTAAAACTAATTGTTTAAATAAAGTATTATAGGAGTAAGCTGTTATGACTGCTCTCTTCAGCTAGAAGCATAGGAATTCAGTGAGAAAATCGCTCACCGTCCTAGCTCTGGTAATGACATAGCGCAGCAATTTTTCTGCCATATTCTCAGACAATGTAACACAAATCCCTCATTTTCTTCTTTTTAATTGATGGGGTAATTAATGGGTTTTAGATTCTTGTGAAGACTTCTTTGTTAAGCTTCTGTAGGAAGAAGAAGGAAAATCAGCACATCTCATGTAATTCCCTTTCACTTGCGGCTAGTGATGAATTTACATCTATGTATCAGATGTATTATCTTCTCCTCTACATCACTAATGTCACTGAATTGTCAGCATATAATTCACCTAAGTACGTCTGCCCTGTCTGTCCTCTATTATCTCCACTCTGGTAAATGCTTTTATTTCTATGTCACTGAGACTGTTGCCTAGGGAAAAAATTAAATCAGCGTCCACTAGGAATACTGATAGAGGAAGAGGACGCGTCCCATAACCAGGGTACTGACCACTGAGCAGGGACATGCTCTATAAGGAGAATTTGTCACATGTCAATTCTGAATTAATACCAGTGGAGAAAGACAGGTACTATAGGACCCCTCATTGAGACACATGGAGAGATATCCACTGGATCCAGAACCAACAGCCAAGTGGAGCCAGGATGTGTATAGAACCAGTGGACACATGGAGCCAGGATGTGTATAAGACCAGAGGACACGTGGAGCCAGGATGTGTATAAGACCAGTGGACACGTGGAGCCAGGATGTGTATAAGACCAGAGGACACGTGGAGCCAGGATGTGTGTAAGACCAGTGGACATGTGGAGCCAGGATGTGTATAAGACCAGTGAACATGTGGAGCAGAATTTATTTTATTAACCAATAGCTTCTCTCATTGTTTTGATCCAATCACACTTATATTGGTGTATGACATTAGTGTAAGGACAAATTCAAGAAGAGACATAATCATATGTGCAACATGTGCAGCTGCCCAGGGCACCAGAAGAGAGGGGGGACATGCTGCTAGTGTTGAGCCAACACAAAGTGGACTGAATTTCAGCATAAATTCGATTAGCTTCAAAGCCGAATTTCCTCGTGCTTCGTAGCAAATTGAATTAATCTGAAATAGTGCAAAAAAAAAACAAAAAACATAATTACATGCTCCATTTGATTACGACGGGCTAGCCGCCACCATCTTGCTTGAAGATCTCAGCCAAAATCCTTTGCATGGTGATGTATGACGTCATTTCGGGTTGCGCGAGATTTTGCGCCTGCTCTTCAATCAAGATGGTGGCGGCCGGCCCTTCGCAAGTAAATATGATTTTTCTTTTTTTTTATTTTACACCGTGTTATGCATATCAGATGCCACAATCATGTATGAATGCACCTTCTGAGGGGTACAATGACGGAGGAAGGGGGGGGCCCAATTGCTTCTCCCTGTCATTGCACCCACTAATTAAAAGAACTGCACTTCGTGATGAAGTAATTCATCACAAAGTACATTTTTCAAATATTTTGCTCATCTCTACCCGCTGCCTTTGCATTAGCTTCTGTGCACATCACATTTATAAGTTTAATGTGCACTGGTCTGTATATGTTAAACTAGCGCAGTGGCATCCGTCACCATTAAGGTTCCGCTGTAAGAAAAAAAACAGAAAAAAAATATGCTTAAGGCCTCATGCACACTACTGTATCAGTTTTGAGGTCCGCAAACTGAAGATCCACAAAATTATTATTATTATTTATTATTAAAGCGTCATTCATTCCATGGCACTGTACATATGATAAGGGGTGCACATACATAATACAGACCATTCCGATAAGCATGAACAAGACGAGTTACAAACTGGTACAAGAGGAGAGAGGACCCTGCCTGCGAGGGCTTACAATCTGCAAGGTATGGGAGAAGGACATAGTAAAGCTGGTCATAGGGATATAACAGCAGCAGGGTCACTGAAGGTTGTGGGCTTGTCTGAAGAGGTGGGCTTTCAGGTTTCTTTTGAAGGATTTTTGAAGGAAGAGAGCAGGGGTGGGATTCAAATTTTTAACAACAGGTTACCTACTCAACGGCAGACATGCAGCATCACAACACCTGTTAACATATACATCCACCATATGAATGCAACACACATAAATACACCATATATATGATACACATACGTAAATACACAATATATACACTACACACACATACCACCCAAGTTTTAAAAAGCCTAAGGAGCTAAACTATGGAATGGAAGCGCCAATCTCCAGCTGCTGCCACCAGAGCACCAGATCAGAATTCAGGTGATCATTTTAACAACCGGATCTGGAGAACATGAGGGAACTGGCTGAATCCCATAGATCCCATAGAGAGTTCCAGAGTATAGAGGATGCATTGGAGAAATCTTGGAGGAGATTGTTGGAAGAGGTGATAAGAGGAGAGTGGAAAAGGAGATCTTGTGAGGATCGGAGATTACATGTGGGGATGTGCCAGGAAAGTAGCTCAGAGATGTATGGAGGGGACAGGTTATGGATGGCCTTATATGTATTTGTTAGTATTTTAAACTGAATTCGCTGGGCAATGGGGAGTCAGTGAAGGGATTGGCAGAGGGGAGAGGAAGAGGAGTAACAGGAGGAGAGGTGGATTAGTTGGACATCAGAGTTGAGATTTGCAAATTTCAATTTCTCTACTTTTAAAATACATAGTAATACCTCAAAAAATAGTTATTACTTTACATTCCCCATATGTCCACTTCAGGTTTGGATCATTTTGAAAATGACATTTTATTTTTTGGGGGACGTTAGGAGGCTTAGAAGTTTAGAACCAAATCTTGAAATGTTTCACAAAATTTCCAAAACCCACTTTTTAAGGACCAGTTCAGGTCTGAAGTCACTTTGTGAGGCTTACATAATAGAAACCACCCAAAAATGACCCCATTTTAGAAACTACACCCCTCAAGGTATTCAAAACTGATTTTACAAACTTTGATAACACTTTAGGTGTTCCACAAGAATTAAAGGAAAATGTAGACAAAATTTATGAATTTCACTTTTTTGGCAGATTTTCCATATAAATCAATTTTTTCCAGTAATAAAGCAAGGGTTAACTGCAGGGGTGTTGCTAGGCTAAAACATTCGGTGCCTGGGCCCCTGATGTTTTCTCCCAGGCTCCGAATGTCCTGCCTGTTAGACAGATACAATTGTATTGCCATCCAATCCTGCATGGTCACATGACTGTGACATCATCGCAGGTCCTTTTCAACCCCTGTCTTCTAAACTGAAGAGGAGAATTGTGGGGAAGAAGCTGCAGTGAGATCTGCTACATCAGAAGAGGTAAGTGAAGGGAGAAGCAGAGGGATACTGGGAGTTGTGGTTATTTAACAGGGACTGTATGTTAGGGCAGAAGGGACGGATGTTATCATGGGACTGTGTGTTGGAGGTGACTTGGGCAGGGTTCTGTTATTTACATGGGACCATGGAGTGATGTTATTTACATGGGACTGCATGTTGGAGGTGGCTGAGGGCAGGTTTATGTTATTTACATGGGACTGTGGGGTGGAGTGATGTTATTTACATGGGACTGCATGTTAGAGGTGGCTGTGGGAAGGACGTAATGTTATTTACATGGGACGAAGGCGGCTGTCGGAAGGAGTGATATTATTTACATAGGAATGTATGTTGATGACGCCTATAGGTGGTAATGATGTTATTTACATGGGACTGTATTTGGAGGGGGCTGTAGATAGAGAGGAATGTTATTTCATGGGACTGTATATTGGAGGGGTCTGGAGAGATGGTGTGATGTTATTTACACAGGACTCTACTGTGGAGGGAGGGAAATAGCTTTATTTACATGGGACTGTATGGTGGAGGGGCTAAGGAATTATAATTTCTGAGGACACTAAAGGGAGGAATATAACTACAGCGGGCACTTCAGGACGAGCATTATAACAGTAGGGGGAGCGATATAAATACTTGGGGAACTGTAGGGGTATTATAAATCCAGGGGACATTAGGCATTCTTATTACTACTTTATAGGAGAGACTTATAGATCTGCCTTATTTCTACTAAGAGCAGTATGGGGGGCATTATTACTACTGAGGGGTCTGTACAAAGCTTTATTACCACTGGGGGAATAACAGGGGGCCTTATTACTACTGGGGGCTCTGTGAGGGCATTATTAATACTGGAGGACTCTTCTACTAATGGGGACAATCTTGAGAAGCATTATCAGTGCTGGGGTCACTGTAGGGTGCAGTGTTACTAATGAGGGAATTACTACTGGTAGGACTATTACTATGGGGGGCACTATTACTTCTACAGGATAGTATTTGGAGGTTTTGGGGGGCACAGCGAGCAGCAGGATAAGGCTGTGGGAACTCCAGGTTGAGGGATGATGATAGAAATGTGAGGAAGATAAGATGTCCGTGTGTCACATTCTGCAGAGACGAGGCGGCTGAGAGAAGTTGTCCGGGCCGAATGGAGAAGATGACAGAGAAGATCTACATCAGAGGAAACATCACCTGAGAGGCCCTGGATGTGAGGTATGTGCTGCTGTATAGCAGGGTTGGGACGAGGGTCGATATAGAGAATTGGGCCATATTTATTGGGGCTTGGGCCCCGGATCTTTTGAGACCCTAGCAACGCCCCTGGTTAACTGCCAAACAAAACTCAATATTTATTACCCCGATTTTGTAGTTTACAGAAATGCCCCATTTGTGATCGTAAACTGCTGTACGGGTACAGGGCGCAGAAGGTAAAGAATGCCATATGGTTTTTGGAGGGCAGATTTCACTGGAATAATTTGTTGTCATGTCACATTTGATGCACCCCTAGAGTAGAAACTCCAAAAAAGTGACCTCATTTTGGAAACTACGGGATGAGGTGGCAGTTTTGTTAATACTATTTTAGGGTACATACGATTTTTGGTAGCTCTATATTACACTTTTTGTGAGGCAAGGTAACAAAAAATACCTGTTTTGGCATTGTTTTTATTTTATGTTATTTACAACGTTCATCTGACAGGTTAGATCATGTGATCTTTATATAGAGCAGGTCGTTACAGACGGACTTTTTTTATTTATTGAATATTTACACAATAATTTTTTTGAAGCACAAAAAAAATCATGTTTTATAGTCTCCATAGTCAGAGAGCTGTAGTTTTTTTATTTTTTGGGCGATTGTCTCAGGAAGGGGCTCATTTTTTGCGGGATGAGATGACGGTTAGATTGGTACTATTTTTTGGGGCATACGACTTTTTGATCGCTTGGTATTACATTTTGTGTGATGAAAGGTGACAAAAAATGGCTTTTTTTAGCACAGTTTTTATTTTTATTTTTTACGGTGTTGACCGGGCAGGGTGGATCATGTGATATTTTTATAGAGCAGGTTGTTACGAACGTGGCGATACCTAATATGTATATTTTTTCTATTTTTTACAATTTTATATGTGATTTTATGGGAAAAGGGTTTTTTTTTTAATTGAAACTTTATTTTTTTTTATTGTTAAAAACACTTTTATTTTACTTTTTTTTTTACTTTTTACTTATGTCCCACTATGGGACTTCAACATTACAGGGTCTAATCCCTGTTTCAATGCAGCACAATACATCTGTATTGTACTGCATTAACTATCAGTGTATTACACACTGTAATACACTGATAGTTTGCCTATGAGACCCAGCCTGTGGGCTGGGCCTCATAGGCCTCCGTAGCTGCCGGGCTCCCAAGCCTCTAAGAGGCTTGGGATTGCCATGGCAACCATCGGCTTCCTGCGATCGCAGTGCGGGGAGCCGATGGAACAGGTGAGGGAGCGCTGACCGCGGCATATGAGGGGTTAATCCACTGATGCTGGTGGATACAGCAGGGATCCAGCTGTCAGTAACAGCCGGGTCTCTGCTTCTAATGGGGGAAGAATGGGGACAGAATGCTCGTCCTGGGGCACTTAGTACCCACAATTTAGGATGAGTATTCTCATCCTGGATCCTTAAGGTGTTAAATAAATAAATAAATAAATAAATAAATAAATGTGTAGCTAACCAGTGATTCTTTCTACAGTTTCATTTAACCTCTGGCATCAGGGTGTGCAACCTAAAGGTCCAATATGCTGTCCTTCCAGTGAGTGTTACTACTTACCTTGCACTGCCTGGGTTCAGTTATGGTCCTTCACTATAAAGTGCCCTATGGTGTGATTTTGTCTTTCAACTTATAAATGGGGGTACACTTCTTGAACAGTTCCAACAAAATCACAGCAGGTTCTGAGGCTGAATCTGTATGTTAACTACCCAAACTCCCTGAAGAGATGTGCTTTCATATATAACAAAACTTAATGCCCAATACAGCTGAGGGTTGCAATTCCTCACAAAATGTCTACAATTCCCACTGCAGGATGTAGCCCCTAAAAGCAGCACTTGCAAGCTGCCGCAATATTAGGATTTGGGGCCTGAAGCTTTTAGACCCAATCAAGGCCTGTAAAGTCCAGTAGCCTTAGACAAGCATTACCTTCACATATTACATGCACACTCAATTTTTATGTCTGCTCTACATTCTTGAAGACAGCGATCTACAACCATTCTCAGGAATGTTTCCCTGAGTCCTAAACTCAGCTGAAACTACTTACTTGCAGGACAGAGTTAGCAGCTTTCTGCACACACTCCAACTAATTTCACAGGAAAGAGCCCAGGCCCAGGGGTTAGGGTTTACTCTTTCCTGGAGACAGCTGCCAAGGGACTGGAATTAACCCCGTGATTCATCTTAAGTACATTCAAGTAACACATCATAGTATAACACATAATGAAATATTAAGAGCATGTAACATATCACATCCTATCACTAGCAGTGGCCTAGTGGGTCGCTGCAGGTGAAGGCAAGCACCAAGGGGAAGAGAACAAACTCCAGCCATAGGTGAGCAGGCCCAGAGCAGGAGACTGCCTACAGACTGCAGAAATATAATACAAGAGGAGAGGAAGTTTCCCTCCTGCTTGTGTGTTAAGCAGTGGTGCAGCAGCGACAGAAGCAGTACGTAAATTAGATGGGGATTGTGCAATGAGGAAAAGGCACACACTTCTAAGGCCCCTTTCAGACGAGCAAGTGTCTCGCATCGGACTTTCAGTGCAGCACCCAGCCTGACCTCCCAGCACTGTAACCCTTACAGTTCTGAAATGTATTGGATAACACTGACAACATTATGTCACTGATATACAATACATTCCAGACCTCTAAGGGTTATATAGCATCATAAATCTATACAATGCTATGTGACCTGGCAGCACTGGAAGTTGAGGCTGGGTGCCTCACTGTGAGTCTGGAGCATGATACTCGCTTGTCTGAAAGGGCCTAAAGGGACTTTGGGGGCCTGAAGCTAGCAAAAGTACAGGCCCAAACTCCTGTTCCCAGCTGAGGACTTTACTTTATGTTCTTTCAAGTACATAAAAGTCACAAATGACTATCCTCCTTTCTCCTGTGTTTTCAGCTTTATGTGGCACCTTGTTATCCTCTATGGTTTATTTTACTATCTTTCTTTGCTTCCTGTTGCCTGTTAGGAAACTGTAGGTTTGAGGTTTGAAACTGTATGTAGCAATAATGGTACTATACAATTACTGCAGCTGCTACTACTGCATTTTTTCAACTTTTTTTCCACCCATAAATGACAAGTAACATAAGTGGGAGCCCAATCTCTGGGATTTCCACAGTTGTCAAGAACAAGAAGCTCCAAATCCCCACGCTCAGCCTGAGATCAAGGTCAGCATACCACAAGTAAAAATTAGTATGAGTGCAAGAAACAACCAAAAAAAGTAAGAAAAGGACTTGGTGCAGGACAACCACATTAACTAGACTGCTACTGTGCATGCTCACTCATTGCAGGAGCCTCACTGGAAGCATCCTTGTGACAGCAGTGACCATGACACTAAGACATTGCATCACAATCTTCTATCCTCTAAACAGTATAATAAAATACAAAATATCCTCTACTTTTATATGTGCTGTGCTGCTAAATATTTGAGGATTAACAGGACCTGGAAGATTCAAGTTTACAAAACTTACCAGTGAAAAAAGGAGAACCTCTAGCTAGAGCGAACAAAATAAAATGGTAGAACAAATACAACTAAGTCTACTTTCACACTTGCATTCCTGTTTTCCAGTATTGAGATCCAGCAGAGAATCTCAATACCGGGAAAAAAAAAATGTTTCCGTTTGGTCCTCATGCATTCTGAATGGAAAGAGATCCATTCAGGATGCATCAGGGTGTCTTTCGTTCCGGCAGCATTCCATTTTGTGACCGGACACAAAACCACGGCAAACTGCAGTTTTGTGTCTGGTCATAAAAATGAGAAAAAAACTGATCTTGCACTGAAAACAATGTAAGTCAATGGTGACGGATCTGTTTTTTTAGGAGCCTAAAAAAACGGATCCGTCACCCATTGACTTTCAATGTATTTGGTGACTGATCCATTTTTTCCATTTTGATTTTACACAATCGCATCCTAACGGAATGGATGCATACTGATGTGCAAAGTAAAAACTGATTCATTTAATTCTGGCATTGAGATCCTCTGCCAGATCTCAATACCAGAATTAACAACACAAGTGTGAAAGTAGCCTTAAATTATTATTGACACTTGCTGCCTCCATTTAGTCTTCCGCTTGCGGTCTTGTAAAATCCCTGATTAGGATGCCAGGATTAGCAGGGGCTGAATTTAAAAAAATTACTCTGTTAAAACAAAATGATAATACACCATATTGTTCTCAGTTTCAATGGACAAATTCAAATGAAAGTGCACAAAGGACCACACATAAACATTATAAAAGTAGTATTCTAGAGGGTAAGCCTATGATTTATCTTGTTTATGTAGATGAAGCCTGCAGAGTGATGAATGGTATCAAATGCAACTGAAGGATAGTACAGCAATAGGAAAAAGAAAAAGAAAACATATATAAGGTATCTGTACAGACAGAATTAGTTTTCTTATGGAATTGGTGCTGGAGGCTTGACTTGGTCTGTTAGGGCTCACCTGGATCAGGTTATGGGACTGATGGGCAGAACTCCTTCCCTCAACCATCCTCAGCTGTGATTGCCCAGGACTGACGTGCTTTTGCTTACAGAAGGTAATATCTGCTGACAGATCTAAAACGCAGATGAAGAGGGTGTTGAAAGAGCAGCCTGTCTCTCACCCGGCGCCTGTGCTGATGCTAACAGATGACTAGAGGTCATCAAGATGAAGCTAAGCCAGATTCCTTAAATTATATGTAGCTCTGAGGTTGAATGGCAAATATTTAAACCACCCCCTTGCCCTTCCATATGTATCCTCAGCCAGTCCCTGTCACTTAGAAATAACCCTGAAAACCATTTAAAATAGAAAATAAGGTTATTTTACATGGGCCATTCACCTACTATGTTTCTCGATATTATGATATAAAACAGGGCATTTTCATACAAGAACAGAAAAGTATATTAGACCATAAGGAACTATAGAAACCAACAGGCTGATATTGCAGATAGTCTGGTTGTATCCATAGTTGTTATTTAACATAACAATTATCTTTATTAGTTGCCTTTTAAAAAAAAAATACTGACAAACTTTGACATTCAATTTGACGATAGGATATTAATAACCCAGTGAATAAAATTAGTCCACATAATAATGGAGATGAACTGTTATGTATAATAAATTAGCAAACTAAAAGCTGTGGCCAATGGGTGTAAATTATACCTGAATTGTATGTGAAACTGGGGTAGATTTCAGATCTGGGTATAGGCCTGCTGAGCTGCACCAGGATTAATAAGAGGCACACACCTCTTAATAATTGGGACACAGCAGACATCAGCAGGGCAGGTCTTAATAAATGTCCCCTATAAACGCACAAAATACTTTAGGGAAGATTTCTTATGAGGGGAATTTTTATAGTCAGTTAAGACGGCCGTGTTTTTGCGGATCCGCAAAAACACAGATGTCGGCCAGTGTGTGTTCTGCAATTTGCGGAATACACATGGCTGGCACCCCATACAAAAAATCATTGTTGTCCGCAATTGCGGGCAAGAATAGGACATGTTCTATCTTTTTTCACGGATCCGCGGCACGGAGCCAAGGCTGTCTGTGATCTAATGCTGCCCATTGAAATGAACGGGGCTGCATCTATTCCGCAACGTTCTCATAAGCTGCACTAAATGTATCACATGTAGCACATATATTAATGTATGTGCGCCCAGAATCTTATTTTATTGGCGCTAAAATTTGTTCCACAGGCTCATCGCACCAAATGTATTTATTGTGTTCATGAGAATTTGAGACAACCTAGCTATGCCTGTCTTGAAGTCAACCATTCTGCCATTTTTTGTCTAGTCCTACTTTGCACCTTCTTTTATCACAGTCTTAGACAGATTTGGGTACATCTTGTGGTCAAAAACTATACCAGCTACAAGGTAGTCTAAGATGTATATAGTAAAATTCTAATGGTACAAAGCTTTGCTGCATGTTGTGTCACAAATAGGCATCTTGTAGAGCGGTGTGTCACATCTTCCGAACGAATCAGCGGGTGTGAACCCACTGTGCCATGCGTCCTAGCTCCTCTAAGGGCATTGTCTAAGTGAACCCCTCATTCTTCACAGTACCCCTAGTGGTGGGGATAGGCTTTCCCGAGAGGAACACCAGGTCACTAGCTCTTGAGGAGGATTGGCACACGAGGCAGCTGGTCCAGGCGGACCATGTGGTACCTGAGCAAGGTAACAGAGGTACAGAGGTGGTTAGCAGGCCGAGTCGTAACCAGGAGCAACAGTACAGGACCGAAGGATGAGGCAGAGGTGAAGTCAAACAAGCAATAGGTCAGGGCAGGTGGCACAACTACAAGTCAGGTAGTCCGGGTCAGCAAGAGGAGAGTAAAGGCAAGCAGATAAAGGCAAGATAGTACACTTCCCTTAGTACTATCTTATACACACAAAAAAAAACATTACCTTTTACAACTAGTCATGGCTTTAGACACATTTAACAATCCAAATACATACTAGTTATACATTTGACACTAATAAAAATGGTGCAACTACAATATTCTGGCTCACAATAAACCTATCTGCCTCAATGCATGGGAAATGCGATGCATCTGCATCTTTAAAGGGTTTCTGTCACCAGTTTTTTCGGTATGAATCAGGCTGACATTAGAGATGTGCTAATGTCACCTGATTCCAAATATATATCTGTTTTATTTACTGGTGCCTACATTTTTATATAAAATGAACTTTTATTTTATGCTAATAAGGCCTCTAGGTGCAAGGGGCGTTACCCCTGCTCCTAGAGGCTCTGTTGATTGACAGGCCCAGGTAGAGAAGAAACACTCCATTCACCATAGCTTGCACGGACCTTCAATGATGTCATGACCATGTGATCAGTCACATGGTTAGGATCACACAAACAGCCTGTCTCCTCCTAAACCATGTGACTGATCACATGGTCATGACATCATTGAAGGTCCTTGCAAGCTATGGTGAATGGCGTGTTTCTTCTCTGCCTGGGCCTGTCAATCAACAGAGCCTCTAGGAGCAGGGGTAACACCCCTTGCACCTAGAGGCCTTATTAGCATAAAATAAAAGTTCATTTTATATAAAAATGGGGGCACCAGTAAATAAAACAGATATATATTTGGAATCAGGTGACATTAGCACATCTCTAATGTCAGTCTGATTCATACCGAAAAAACTGGTGACAGAAACACTTCTGTCTTGAACTGTTACTCCACTTTCTACACCACCTCTTTACTGGAGTATAACTGCAACAGGCTACCCATGCCCACTTCCCACCTACTTTTCAAAATTAGCATGAGTCGTATGAAAGTGCAAAATTTTGCAAAAGCCCTATTTTACATTTTGAAGTCAGAATTCTACAGTTCGGGGCTGGATAAAATCCCTCAAAATCAAAATCACTGCAGCTTTATTTAAGGCACAGGACTTAAACAGTCATTGAAGGAGAGAAATGCTGAGCTATTTGTATTCATGAGTACTGTAAGGTTCGGTTTTCTGGTATACAGCACTCGCCCAGAAAGCAACAAAGGGGCAGCACACTATGGCTTGCCGTTCTAAGAGAGCCAACAAGCTTTAAGGACACCAATGACCCTACTGTAGACCCTTACTTCTGTGCTTAACCCCCACATGTTATCCCTTAGAAGATGTTACCATTAACACATCCTTCAAGCCTCTGCTTGCAAAGCTCTCGCTGATCAGCACCAGGTTTGACATAACCTGAAATAAACCCACCAAAAGTTGCCCAAACTAAACCCACCTGACACCTCGCCCACAATTTATAAAATGTGCTATGCAATGCTCATGTAACAAATAAAATAAAATCCCATTCTTTTATCTTCTAGTGCACTTTATTCAAGGCCATAATTTATAGCATTACAGGATAGGAAACATCTATCGATCCATTGTTAAAGGAGTGCTCCCCCTTGAGTCTAGTAGAATAATATCAATTCAACGTTGCCATTGCATTTAATATATTCATCATCAAATAAACAATCAGTTCTTGAAGTTGATGTGTTGGAAGTAGGAAAAATGTGCAACCATAAGGATCTGAGCAATGTTGCCATAATAAATTGGGATGGCTAGGTCTTGTGGGTTGTTGTGGTTTTAGTCTGGTGTTCCCAGCATGCAATGGTTCAAGTAAAGACAACTGGTGGACACACTTACTAAGGCATGTAGATAGTGAAGGCTCATTTGTCTGTTCTGATCCCACAGAAGAACCACTGTGGCACAAATTACAGCAAATTTATTGCTGGCTATGTGGAAATGTGTCAGAACACACAGTGCATCACAGCTTGCTGCAAATGACACTGGCTACCCAGTGCCAATGTCTGGAAGAAGGTGGCTCAGTCAGATGAAACACGTTTGGATGTGGCTGGTCGGATGCACGTGTATGTATCTGGGGAGAATATGGCATAAGGATACACTATGGAAGAAGGCAAGCCAGCAGGAGGCAGTGTGATGCTCTGGGCAATGTTCTAAGTATGCATCCTTGCATTTATGTGGATGTTACTTTGACACATACCTCCCACATTGTTGCAGACCAAGTGCACCTTTTCTTTGCATTAGTAATCATCAATGGCATTGGCATCTTTCAGCAGGATAATGCCCCTGCTGCACTGCAAAAAAATTCAGGAATGGTTTGAAGAACATGGCAAAAATGTCAGGGTATTGTCTTGTCCTCCAAATTTTACAAATCTGAATCCAATGGAAAATATGTGGGATATTCTGGAAAAACAAGTCCAATCAACCTTGTCACTGTAAAGGATCTGTTCATTTTTGCTGCTAAAATTCTGATCAGATACCAGATACCACATTATATTTTCAGAGGCCTTGACCAACACAAGGGGGACCAATACAATATTAGGCAGATGGTTTTAAGTTTATGGTTGATCAGTGTACAGGACAAGACAGACCCTTAGGATACGACCACATGGCATGGTTGTGACAAGGCTGTGCTGCGTCCAAGTACCACGTGGCTGAATCGGCCACATTGTGCTCTAATTAAACCAATGAAAACCATGAAGACTCCTCATTATGGTTTAGTGGGTCTGTATTGTTAATGGCCATGTGGCTCCTTCAATACTGTGCTACCATTAACAATACAGACCCACTGAAAAGTGCAATTTCCATTAGCTTAATTGGAGCCCGATGCAGCCTTTTCCGCTACCCGATACCTGAATATAGGACAGCCACGTCACATGAGACACGACTGTGTCGTTTATACCCTTAGAGTATACTTGTACACTCGACCCCCAATATAGTACCTATCAATGAAATTAGCCTCTAACTTCTGTGGAAGCCTTTGTTAAGTCACGCTGTGATTGCGTCCTCTGTTTTACCTCTTCCCACAATCAGGATTAGTCACTTTGCTGTAGACAGAGAATGTTTTTCCAATCCTTTTTACATTTATTAAAATTTAGGCATCCAGCTTACATGAAAGGTAATCAATATCTCATCCACATTTCATGCTGCAAGCCTGTTGCTGTGATATTTTTGAAACCCTAGTCATGTGGAATATTTTGAAACACAGAATACAGGAGATAAAACTAGTCTATGCCTCTGGCACAAAATGTACAGCCACATGAAAGCAGAAAGGATAAGAGAGTTTTCAATGGAATTGATGAAAAATTTAAGTTAATTAAAAGAATTCTACTATTTTCCCTAGAAGGCTACAATGATCTTTATTATTAATGCATATCGGAGTTTCATAGAGCCGTATTATAATAGCTGGGGAACATCAGTATTCAATTGTTGCAAATTTTCATTTCTAATCCGTGAAATTGGCCTCTGCCCTTCGTGTCCCTGACATCTAAAAACAAATCTCACTTTCTTGTTGGTGCCTGAGAAACTACCTGGGAGCTCATCTTTTCCTTGTTTGTCTGAACGCTCTGATTTTAGGAGATTAGAGAACATTTTTTTTTCTGACAAAGTATAACCCAGCTCATTTAGGAAGCCGCTTCATGGTTGTAGTCTATGTTTTGGAAAACAGACAGTTGGGGTTCCAATTACTTTGGTGACATTTAATTTAATGGACTTCAATGGAAAATCCTACTAGTTGATGTTCATGCACTAAATAATGAGGATTATATCTGTACACACTTCCAAATGACTGAAACCAGTTTAAATTCTTTATACTATTTGAACACAACTTTTAACAACTTGGTTGCAGAACTAGAGGTAGTAATTGATTTTCTATAATCTCAGACCTTTTTGATTTTATTTTCTAATCAGCTTTTATTTTTCATATTGAATAATATCATTTTTCATTTCTTTCTAGGGGTTTTTCAGGGCAATACAAATTTGTGAAGGGAGTTCAAAGTGGCTTAAAGGGGTTGTCCAGGATTTTAATAATGGTGGGGATAGGCCATCAACATCTGATCGTGGGTCTGACACCCTGTACCTCCACCAATCAGCTGTTCTGCAGTATCTGTGGTGCTGGAATTACACCGCTCTGTCTAGCGCGTAGAAAACAGAGCTGGTAACTGCCGTGCTGCTCCCATTATAGTGAATGGGAGCAGAATTTTAGTAACCAGCTCCAAGTACTACATAGTGGATAGTTCTAGTGATTACTGCTGGCAGCTAACCTAAAACAGCTGGTGTCGGATCCTTACTGATCAGATATTGATGGCCTATCCTGAGAACAGACCATCAATAGTAAGATTCTGGTTAACTGTTTTAAAAATGTTTTAAAAACATTAAAAAAAAACAGATACTCATTTCCACCTCCCCTACTGCTGCCATCCTAATGCTGCTCAGGTCCTGACTACTCCTCTACTTCCTGTTCCAGCTGGACACACTTGAAATGTCATGAAAGGCTGGCTCAGTGCTCACCTTAATTTTTTTTGGCTAGGATGACTTTAGATGCAATAAAATATTGTGCTACCACAATCGACAT
This sequence comes from Rhinella marina, assembly GCA_900303285.1. Classification (NCBI taxonomy): domain Eukaryota; kingdom Metazoa; phylum Chordata; class Amphibia; order Anura; family Bufonidae; genus Rhinella; species Rhinella marina. Next base: position 19,803 of record ONZH01007190.1, read on the forward strand.
GAGTTTCCATATGGGGTAAGGTTTTGTAAGAATTAACATGAATTGTTCCAGTCTTTATATAACCTGATATTCAGGAAGCCCGTTTAAAGTGGATCTACCATCAGACCATGTTGAGGGGAATATACTATGCGGACAGATAAAATTTCATATTAGCCAAAATTGTACAAAAAGATGTTTGGGGGGGGGTATTTATCACGACCTGCACACCAGAATTCTTTAAAAAATTGCAGATTAAAGGCTATGCGACTTTTTACAGTTTTACATCACTAACTTCGTTTGGTATTCCTGTATTGGAGAAAGTTTGTAACTTTTTTGTGACTTTTTAAAAAATCATAATCTGGAATTAAACTTTCTTACCTACTCTACTGGAGTGGATGCTGTAATAATGGAAGACTCACAATATTTTTGGGCAAGTAAGGCCAAAAAGTCACAAAACCCTTTTTTTTTTTTTACATCAGGTTCTGGAGTCCAAGGTTTGATATATTCCCTACATAGTTTATGAGTCCGGTGTATTCAGGAACAGAGTTTATAACTGTGTGTGGGTGTTAACTAAGCATTACTAGGGGAAAGTGACAACTGCTCCGGAATCCTTTCATGCCTAGAAAACAGTTATCACAATTCTAGAATGTAAGTCTATCACCCCATGAAGTAAAATATGTACTTATTTACTGCCACAGAAATAATACACCACCTAATGAAAAGGTACTGGGGCCTGTAATAGGGGAATTAGCAGATTTGTCCTTCTCTTCTTTTTGTTGCTAGTACCCCTCAATTACTCTGCGCCAGCGAGATTTTATTAAGAAGGGATCTTGGCAAGAGGCACTAGGCTCCTAGAAGGAAGTTCTCTTCTCCTCAGCACTCATCAGCACTCATACCTCAGAACAGGTAAACTTAGGCCGTCTGAAGTTTTGTAGAAGCATGACATCAACGATGTGAATTATTATAGTGGCTCAGGCTTTATAATTAGGGATGAGTGAATCAACTTTGGATGCTTCATCCGAAGTCGGTTTGCATAAAACTTTGTTTTAATACTGTACAGAGTGGGCGCTTTATACAGTATTAGGCCCCATTCACACGACCGTGTGAATGGGGCCGCATCTATTCCGCAAAATTGCGGAATAGATGCGGCCCCATTCACCTCTATGGGGCCGGGAGCCGCCGCACAGAGCTAGCTCCGTGCCACAGCTCCTTTGAAGCATGTCCTATACTTGTCCGTGCGCACGGACAAGTATAGGCATTTTCAATGGGGCCGCACGGCGTGTGTTCCGGGCGCTGCAAAAATACATTCGTCTGAATTAGAGATGAGCAAATCATTCAAAAAATTATTCGCAGAACTTTTCCTAAAATTTGTGTATTCGACAAATAGATTTGTTGTATTTGCGTACAAAATATACGTTATTATGTGCTATTAGCGAACATTCGCTCACTAATAACGAACGTTCATTTACAAAATGTACGCAACTTCTTAGAAGACGTACGCATGAGCGTACAAATAGCTTACGAATCTCAGCGTACTATTGTCTACGCGATTACGTAATACGCAGGCACGTACAAGGAGAGACCGCGGCGTGCACTCCTCAGAGGCAGAGTGAATATTCTAGACATATATATGGTAAAGTGCAAATACATTATTATAGGTATAATATAAAAATTTTAAATATCACCTACCTAGTATGCTCACGGACACGTTTAAGTCTCTTTTCTTCTGATGCTTGTCATAGAACTGGAGCAGAGTACAAAACTCAGTCGCAATTTGTAATCCACATAGGTAAAATTGTATTCCAAATGGGTAAAACAAAAGCAGCAAAGGTTCCTTAAAAAACCCTCTTTCAAGGGGCTCCCCAAATAACCTGAAAAGGGGGAAAAAGGGATGAGGCGCACGAATGCACAACTTAATTTCCTGAGTTGCCTCGTCATCCTCCCGCACTGACGAAAGGGGCGGAACTACCAGGGAGGAGTCTGCATCGCTGAATTAAATTCGTACACAACAGCGTATAGAGTAACTACCAGGGAAAAGTCTGCATTGCTGAATTGAATTCATACGCGACAGTGTATAGAGTAACTAAATTATACGTAGAATAGCGTATAATTTATAGGACACACTACGTAGCGAATGCGTACAATAGCGAAGCGAATCACCAAATATGAGATTCGATACAAATCTACGAAGCGGTGAATAGATTCGCTCATCTCTAGTCTGAATGGGGCCTTAGAATGTATTAGCTCCGATGAGCCGAAGTTATTACTTTGCGAAGTATCGCAAGACTTCATGTAGTAACTTCAGGAATTAATTTTTACTGTAAGAAACCTTGATACAGAACTTGGTTTCAGTTCCAAGGTACCACTCATCCTGCTCCCGCTTCGTACAGTATTAAAACAAAGTTTCATGTCAATTGACTTCGGATGTTTCATCCGAAGTTGATTCGTTCATCCCTATTTATAATAAATCTGGTGCATCCGTAGATTGTCTGTCAAAAAGGCTTTTAGTTGTCTTAGTTTGTTTCAGATTTTTACACCAGAAATGTTATCACCTGTTGGCACAAAAAGACACATTTAGGCCATGCCTATTTCTTACTAAACCACATACCTTGTCTAGCATAGTAAAAGAGCACTAGATGCAACTTTTTGCAATAAAATGCATCAGAATTCTAGAAAAAAACATAGGCACAAAATAAATATTAAATCTAAGCCAATGTCCCTTTGCTAATGTTTTTAAGTTTCTGAAAAATTATGTAGAGTAGAGTCCAGTATTATAAAGCATTTTATGCTAATAGAAAGCATGGATATTAAAAGTGCACAGTAATAATAAAATGCAAATTCAGCTTTATCTCAAGATGACTTATTTAACCACAATTCTAGACACGATTGCTAAGGCAATCATTACATTTAGTGAGAGAGAGGCTCTGGACCATCATATTGGTGACTTTAACAATTTAGATTTTGTGATCGGTGAATGGATGGATATTACGCTGGTGGCATTCTTTATGGTGGCTTGAAGTTTCCTCCAGGAGGAATTATGTGGCGCAGGAGAACAGAATAAAAAAGGGCACATTATCTGTAAAAAATCAGCACAAAAAAGTTCTTATAGAGAGTGGTGGTCTGCCACCATGATTTTGGAGTAATGAGTACAGTACTACAACGATACACTTCAGATGGGTACTTTTTTTATTTTACTACTTAGCTTAACCCCTTAAGGACAAAGCTACTTTTACACTTAATGCCGAAGCCACATTTTTTTAAATCTGCCATGTGTCACTTTATTAATTTATAACTTTGGGATTCTTTCACCGATTCGACTGATTCCAAGATTGTTTTTTCGTGACATATTCTACTTTATTTTAGTAATAGCTTTGGGTTGATATTTGCAGTGTTTCCTTGTTGGAAATTCCACAATTTCATGAAAAATTGGAAAAAATAGCATTTTTTTAAGTTTGAAATTCTCTGCTTCTAAGGAAGATAGTGATACCACATAAATTAGATATATATTCATAATAGCAATATGTCTTCATTATGTGGAGAAAAAAAATTCTGTAGTTTTATGTTTTCAAGGCATTACAGGGCTTCAAAGTTTAGTAGCAATTTTCTAAATGTTGACCAAAATTTCAAAATCTGTTTTTTTGAGGGACCAGCCCAGTTTTGACATGGATTTATGGGGCCTTGTATAAAACCCCATAAATCACTCCATTTTAAAAACTTCGCCCCCGAAAGTACTCAGAACAAGATTTTTTAAGTTTATTAACCCTATAGTTGGTTCACAGGAATAACCCATAAATAGCCTGTAAAAATGAATAATCTGATTTTTTACACTTATATGTTGCTGTAGCCCCAACTTCTTCATTTTCACAAGGGATATAAGAAGAAAAAGTCCTACAATATTTGTTAAGCAATTTCTCCTGAGTATGGGAATACCCCATATGTGGATGTAAAACGCTGTACAGACGCACAGGAGGGCTTGGCAAGGAAAGAGCGCCGTTTGGATTTCGGAGACAACGGTCCCTAACAATAGCCCTATCTAACTAACTAATACTAATGTTGCCCCCCTAACACCCTAAGCCTAACTAAGATTCTAAACTAATCCCCTCTACCATTTTTTTATTAACTTTTTTTTATTTTTTTTAATATATATATATATATATATATATTTTTTATAAAAAAAATGGGGGGATGGGACGGGAAAACTGGGGTACTGGGGAACTAGGCAGACACAGCTCAGTTCTTCTTCTCACTACTGAGCTGTGCTGCTATTGCTGGGGAGAGATGGGGTGTCTTGATGGGGGGGTTAGGCTACTTTCACACTGGCGGCAGGCCTGATCCGGCAGGTGAAGGGTGCTGCCGGATCAGGCCTGCGCCAGTGACATGTTGTGGAGCCGGAACCGCGCTCCGGCCCCAACACATGTCACACAGTACATACATATACATACACATAAACATACACACACATATAGACATACAAACACACATACATACTTACATGCTCCCCGGCAGGTCTTCGGAGCGTCAGGACGGCTCACACAGGTCACGATTCCCCACAGCGCCCTCTGCTGGGCGCCTGGTGGAATCGTCTTATGGTCACACCAGACGGATCCACCCCCATTGACTTGCATTGGGGGTCATTCCGGATCCGTCTTGGTGCAGATGCCTGGACGGAGAGCAAACCGCAGCATGCGGGTTTGTTCTCCGGTCTGAACGGACGGAATGCTTTCAGGAGCATTCCGTTGTCTTCAGTTCATTTTGTCCCCATTGACAATGAATGGGGACAAAACTGAAGCGTTTTATTCCGGTATTGAGCCCCTATGACGGAACTCAATACCGGAATTTTAAAACGCTAGTGTGAAAGTAGCCTTACTTATGTGGGGATCCCTGACAAAGCAGACACAGCTCAGCTTTTCACCACTGAGCTGTGCTGCTACTGGATCCTGGGGGGGGGAGGACACAGATGTGGGATATGACTATATGAGGGGGTGCTCTTGAGGGATGAGGGGGGGATCTGGACACTGGGGGTCTGGGATTACTATAACCGGCGTTATAGTACACAGAAGCTGTGATTGGTCTTTCATATTTGACAGACCAATCACAGCGATCGCTGACGTGGGGACCACTGATTGGTCCCTTTGTCAGCTTCCTGTGACACTCGGCTGTCTATGACAGCCGGCATGACAGGTATGTCACAGTCACAGTTAGCACTGTGACAGTTACAGTCTATGACGGCTTATCCCGTCATGGGGCGGCAAGCGGCCCCCGCCCATGACGGGATAAGCCATCATCGGGCAGGAAGGGGGTTAAAGCTGAGCTGAAATACATTTGGATTGCTGAACCCATTGCTCTCGATTCTATGGGTGTGCTTAGCAGTCCAGAATGTGTATTTAAAGGAGATATCCCATGAAAACTATCACCTAACCTCACAATAAGTGATAACTAGAGATGAGCGAGCACTAAAATGCTCGGGTGCTCGTTATTTGAGTCGAACTTTTCCCGATGCTCGGGTGCTCGTTTCGAGTAACGAACCCCATTGAAGTCAATGGGAGACTCGAGCATTTTTTGCAGGGGACCAAGGCTCTGCCTAGGGAAGGCTGGGTGAAAACCTGGAAACCTCATAAAATGATGGAAACACCACGGAAATGGACAGGAAACAGCAGGGGCAGCATGCATGGATGCCTCTGAGGCTGCCTAATCCCACCATACCATTACCCCAAATTCTCAGGCAACAGCCTGGTGGTTACCCTCATGGCAATTGTGCTCACCCAGACCAAGAAAGGCGAGGCACATACCCATCACATGTTAGGGAAGCACCCAACTAGGTGCAACGAAGGTCCATCACCGCCTGCAGGTGACACCACTGCTCATGCTGGCACTGCAGCTAAAATCAAGTTTAGTATCTGTTCTTATCAGTTGCTGTGGCTGTTGGATGTATAGTGGGTGAGCATAGCTGCTTCCAAGCCATCAAAAAATAAATCAGTACAATATCTAATACGTCCCCTACACGGTAAATTGTTTGGAGAGAGGGCCTGTAGGTGGGGGGAAGGAGGTTTCGCTGGAAGAGCCAGAGGAGTGCCCCCTGGGCTAGCGTGTGTGGTGGTGACAACAGCCGGAATGCATTTGTAAATACTCTAGCATCAGCCGGTGCAGTATCGATTCTTCTCAGTTTAATACCGCTATACGTCCCCTATCTTGGGACCTTATATTTTATGGATTTTTCGACCACGGAAAATGGAAAAAGAGCTTGCTCTGGCCAGGGGAGTGTCTTTCCCGCTGCAGCTAAGGGGAAGTGTCCTTTGCTCTGCCTATCACAGGTTCAGGAGGGAAATAAAAGAAGAACCAAACAAAAATCTGTACAATATCTAAGACGTCCCCTATCCGGGTAAATTGTTTGTAGAGAGGGCCTGTAGGTGGGGGGCAGGCTGGGGGGGAAAGGAGGTTTCACTGGAAGAGCCAGAGGAGTGCCCCCTGGGCTAGCGGTGTGTGGTGGTGACAACAGCCGGGTGTAGTTAGACTGACGACGCAGGACCCCAACTTAAAAATTTAGCATCAACCGGTACAGTCGTAAATTATGAGATTGATCAAGTGTGGTATGTGTCTTCTATGTATACTACTCTCAGTTTAATACCGTATATGGCAGCTATCCGGAAAAATAGTTTGTAGAGAGAGAGAGAGAAAGATAGGACAAAGAAGTAAATTGTTTGGAGAGAGGGCCTGTAGGTGGGGGGCAGGCTGGGGGGAAGGAGGTTTCGCTGGAAGAGCCAGAGGAGTGCCCCCTGGGCTAGCGTGTGTGGTGGTGACAACAGCCGGATGTAGTTAGAATGACGACGCAGGACCCCAACTTAAAAATTTAGCATCAACCGGTACAGTCGTAAAT